>OY744483.1:26731016-26987059 GCA_963556165.1 Tipula helvola
AACCATCCTCTATCTAATGATATATTCATCTGAGCCGGCCAACAAATATTTTCTGACTTCAAGGGACTATATCTCAACTCACCGACATACAAAAATTCTATAAATTTCCCAACAAATACATTAAACCATCCTCTACCTAATGATATATTCATCTGAGCCGGCCAACAAATATTTTCTGCCTTCAAGGGACTATATCTCAACTCACCGACATACAAAAATTCTATAAATTTCACAACTAATACATTAAACCATCCTCTATCTAATGATATATTCATCTGAGCCGGCCAACAAATATTTTCTGACTTCAAGGGACTATATCTCAACTCACCGACATACAAAAATTCTATAAATTTCCCAACAAATACATTAAACCATCCTCTCTACCTAATGATATATTCATCTGAGCCGGCCAACAAATATTTTCTGCCTTCAAGGGACTATATCTCAGCTCACCGACATACAAAAATTCTATAAATTTTACAACAAATACATTAAACCATCCTCTATCTAATGATATATTCATCTGAGCCGGCCAACAAATATTTTCTGCCTTCAAGGGACTATATCTCAACTCACCGACATACAAAAATTCTATAAATTTCACAACTAATACATTAAACCATCCTCTATCTAATGATATATTCATCTGAGCCGGCCAACAAATATTTTCTGACTTCAAGGGACTATATCTCAGCTCACCGACATACAAAAATTCTATAAATTTCACAACAAATACATTAAACCATCCTCTACCTAATGATATATTCATCTGAGCCGGCCAACAAATATTTTCTGACTTCAAGGGACTATATCTCAACTCACCGACATACAAAAATTCTATAAATTTCACAACTAATACATTAAACCATCCTCCATCTAATGCTGTATTCATCTGAGCCGGCCAACAAATATTTTCTGACTTCAAGGGACTATATCTCAACTCACCGACATACAAAAATTCTATAAATTTCCCAACAAATACATTAAACCATCCTCTCTACCTAATGATATATTCATCTGAGCCGGCCAACAAATATTTTCTGCCTTCAAGGGACTATATCTCAACTCACCGACATACAAAAATTCTATAAATTTCACAACTAATACATTAAACCATCCTCTATCTAATGATATATTCATCTGAGCCGGCCAACAAATATTTTCTGCCTTCAAGGGACTATATCTCAGCTCACCGACATACAAAAATTCTATAAATTTCACAACAAATACATTAAACCATCCTCTATCTAATGATATATTCATCTGAGCCGGCCAACAAATATTTTCTGCCTTCAAGGGACTATATCTCAACTCACCGACATACAAAAATTCTATAAATTTCACAACTAATACATTAAACCATCCTCTATCTAATGATATATTCATCTGAGCCGGCCAACAAATATTTTCTGACTTCAAGGGACTATATCTCAGCTCACCGACATACAAAAATTCTATAAATTTCACAACAAATACATTAAACCATCCTCTATCTAGTGCTGTATTCATCTGAGCCGGCCAACAAATACTTTCTGACTTTAAGGGACTATATCTCAGCTCACCGACATACAAAAATTCTATAAATTTCACAACTAATACATTAAACCATCCTCTACCTAATGATATATTCATCTGAGCCGGCCAACAAATATTTTCTGCCTTCAAGGGACTATATCTCAACTCACCGACATACAAAAATTCTATAAATTTCACAACAAATACATTAAACCATCCTCTATCTAATGATATATTCATCTGAGCCGGCCAACAAATATTTTCTGCCTTCAAGGGACTATATCTCAACTCACCGACATACAAAAATTCTATAAATTTCACAACTAATACATTAAACCATCCTCTATCTAATGATATATTCATCTGAGCCGGCCAACAAATATTTTCTGACTTCAAGGGACTATATCTCAGCTCACCGACATACAAAAATTCTATAAATTTCACAACAAATACATTAAACCATCCTCTACCTAATGATATATTCATCTGAGCCGGCCAACAAATATTTTCTGCCTTCAAGGGACTATATCTCAACTCACCGACATACAAAAATTCTATAAATTTCACAACTAATACATTAAACCATCCTCTATCTAATGATATATTCATCTGAGCCGGCCAACAAATATTTTCTGACTTCAAGGGACTATATCTCAACTCACCGACATACAAAAATTCTATAAATTTCACAACAAATACATTAAACCATCCTCTTCCTAATGATATATTCATCTGAGCCGGCCAACAAATATTTTCTGACTTCAAGGGACTATATCTCAGCTCACCGACATACAAAAATTCTATAAATTTCACAACAAATACATTAAACCATCCTCTCTACCTAATGATATATTCATCTGAGCCGGCCAACAAATATTTTCTGCCTTCAAGGGACTATATCTCAGCTCACCGGCATACAAAAATTCTATAAATTTCACAACAAATACATTAAACCATCCTCTACCTAATGATATATTCATCTGAGCCGGCCAACAAATATTTTCTGACTTCAAAGGACTATATCTCAGCTCACCGACATACAAAAATTCTATAAATTTCACAACTAATACATTAAACCATCCTCTATCTAATGATATATTCATCTGAGCCGGCCAACAAATATTTTCTGACTTCAAGGGACTATATCTCAACTCACCGACATACAAAAATTCTATAAATTTCACAACTAATACATTAAACCATCCTCTATCTAATGCTGTATTCATCTGAGCCGGCCAACAAATACTTTCTGACTTTAAGGGACTATATCTCAGCTCACCGACATACAAAAATTCTATAAATTTCACAACTAATACATTAAACCATCCTCTATCTAATGCTGTATTCATCTGAGCCGGCCAACAAATATTTTCTGACTTCAAGGGACTATATCTCAGCTCACCGACATACAAAAATTCTATAAATTTCACAACAAATACATTAAACCATCCTCTACTCTATCTAATGCTGTATTCATCTGAGCCGGCCAACAAATATTTTCTGACTTTAAGGGACTATATCTCAACTCACCGACATACAAAAATTCTAAAAAGTTCAAAACAATAACTTTAATTTAAACCATTCAATTATTTTGTAGTTCATACCGGTTATATTGCATATACCGGTTATATTGCCTGTTTTGCAAGGGTAGCATAAATTTATTTTTCTTTGTCTTAACATGATATTATGTATCGAATTTTGTCCAGAAAAATTGTTGATATTTCTTTTCGAATTTAAAAATATGTCACAATAGCAATATATATTTTTCGGGGCTGAGAGCATAAGTGTATAAGCTTTAAGTAACTATCATGATATAAATATAGTATCACGACAACTTATAGTGATAGAATTTTGGGCTAACTTCACAAAAACTTTCGTGACAGCAGGATTTTCGGGGCTGAGAGTAAAATGTGTCACGATAGTACTATTTAGTGTTACCATCGCGTTTTTCGGGGATGAAAATTGGGCTAACTTCACATACATAGTTTTGACTTATTTTAAAAACCAGTAATAATTAAAAAGTAACCCAAATTGAAATAATTTGATCTTACATTAACTCTACTATTAGGAATTAAGATGAAATCCAAGTAACCAAAATTTTTATCAAATTATAAAAGTATATTATATAAGCTATCGTTTGGTTGCTTTTGCCCGGTTTCACAAAAAAATTGCCAATATCCAATTAAATAATTAATAGTTAGTCAATTTCTTCTTTTATGAAAATACATTTTTTTTATAATACAAATTCAACGCACGTTGATTGTATTTCTTTACGAATAAATATTTGGCCTACAGTTAAATTTGTATCTGTACGAAATTGGGCAGTCAGATATTAAGCTCCACGGTGTAAATGTTCATGTAAAAAAGGAACAAAACTAAGAAAGCATTTGTTTAAAATTTGTTAGTGGACAGATCAGGTAATAAAAAGACCTCTTTTGTAAAATCGGGCACAAGTAAATTGTTTTATTCTTTAATCAACGATGATTTTTACGAGCCGACGCGTAAAGTTCGTCCCTAAATCCATTAAATACAAAGTTGCTTTTCTTAAGGTAGCCCAAATTTGGTATTTCCAAACAAATGTTTCTTAATGATTTAATAAATCTGAAATATATAAGCAATAATATATTTGTGTTAAGTAGCTCAAAATTCATTTTATTGTAGCTCAAAAACTTATTTGCTCTGTAAGGTTTTATGTTCGTCTAATACAGTTTGTGTTGTTCTGTTTTACTTTAAATTTGAACTTTAATAAATATTAGTTGTTGCTCAAAATGGAAACTGAAATGATTTCTCCAAATTGAGAAAATCCCAAATTTATTTTAATAGTAAGTATTATGTGAAAATTATGCTGCATCAATTTGTTTAGCCCTTCCGGGCTTAATTTTGCTCAATAATGGAATATTGTGGTTTGCTCTCAAAATTTGAGTTACAGTTACATTTTAAGAAAAGCTAATCCAATGCCTGTTGGATGTTGGATGTTTATGACTTTTATTTGAAATATAATCAATCAATATACCGAAAGACCAGCGTAAAAAGTTGGACGACACAGGCGGAAAAGTATTCTTCGTGGGATACGAACTTGGTACAAAAGGTTATAGACTTCTGGTATGTTAACACACAGAAAATAAAGATCTGTCGTGATGTAAACTTTATTGAAGCCGAAATAAAAAACCAATATACCATTGAGCTGATAACGATCAACATCAACTCATTGAAGCAGTACCGCAATACGAAAATGATCCAGATTCAGAAGGGGTAGAAGAACAACCAGCGCGACGTTCTACAAGACCAAATAAGGGAGTGCCACCACAACGATTAATAATGGAAATAAATAAGGCAACAAACGAAGTAAATCCAGATCCTGCTACATATCAAGAAGCGGTAAATGGTCCAAATTCTGAAAATTGGATAACGGCTATGAAAGAAGAAATGGATTCGCTCCATAATTTTGGAATTTGGGAAATAACAAAATTACCTCCTGGAGAAAATGCAATTGGTTCCAAATGGATCAAGACGGTAACATCGTCAGATTCAAAGCTCGTTTGGTGGCGCAAGGCTTTTCACAAAAATTCGGTCGAGAATACGACGAAGTTTTTGCACCAGTAGCCAACCCGACAACGTTGAAGATTCTTTTGGCCGTAGCAGGAAAAAGGAAGATGGAATTAAGTTACCCATTAATCTAAATGGTTTTCTTTTTTTCAGTTCTGATTTATAAAAGATAATTTGCTTAAATCTGTTGGATATATGTTAAAAAAATGTTGGCTGAATAGATTTTGATTTAACAGAAAATGTTGCTATAATTTATAATGTTTTAAATTTCTATTTAGTCTGAACGATTTGCTGTCTTAAATTCGAATTAGAAAAAATACTTTGATCAAATCTGTTGCATATAAATGAAAAAATATTGGCTATATAAATCCTAATTTTACAGAAAATGTTGCTATAATTCAGAATATTTTTACTTTGTATTTTGTCTAAATGGTTTTCTTATTTCAGTTGGGGTTTACAAAAATATAATCTGCTTAAATCTATTGGATATAAATAAAAAAAATGTTGGCTGAATAGATTTTGATTTAACAGAAAATGTTGCTATAATTTATAATGTTTTAAATTTGTATTTAGTCTGAACGATTTGCTGTCTTAAATTCGAATTAGAAAAAATACTTTGATCAAATCTGTTGCATATAAATAAAAAAATATTGGCTATAAAATTCCTAACTTTACAGAAAATGTTGCTATAATTCAGAATATTTTTACTTTGTATTTTGTCTAAATGGTTTTCTTATTTCAGTTGGGGTTTACAAAAATATAATCTGCTTAAATCTATTGGATATAAATAAAAAAAATGTTGGTTAAATAGATTTTGATTTAACAGAAAATGTTGCTATAATTTATATTGTTTTAAATTTGTATTTAGTCTGAATGATTTGCAGTCTTAAATTCGAATTAGAAAAAATACTTTGATCAAATCTGTTGCATATAAATAAAAAAATATTGGCTATATAAATCCTAATTTTACAGAAAATGTTGCTATAATTCAGAATATTTTTAATTTGTATTTTGTCTAAATGGTTTTCTTATTTCAGTTGGGGTTAAAAAAATATAATCTGCTTCAATCTATTGGATATAAATAAAAAAAATGTTGGTTAAATAGATTTTGATTTAACAGAAAATGTTGCTATAATTTATATTGTTTTAAATTTGTATTTAGTCTGAATGATTTGCAGTCTTAAATTCGAATTAGAAAAAATACTTTGATCAAATCTGTTGCATATAAATAAAAAAATATTGGCTATATAAATCCTAATTTTACAGAAAATGTTGCTATAATTCAGAATATTTTTAATTTGTAATTTGTCTAAATGGTTTTCTTATTTCAGTTGGGGTTAAAAAAAATATAATCTGCTTAAATCTATTGGATATAAATAAAAAAAATGTTGGCTGAATAGATTTTGATTTAACAGAAAATGTTGCTATAATTTATAATGTTTTAAATTTGTATTTAGTCTGAACGATTTGCTGTCTTAAATTCGAATTAGAAAAAATACTTTGATCAAATCTGTTGCATATAAATAAAAAAATATTGGCTATATAAATCCTAATTTTACAGAAAATGTTGCTATAATTCAGAATATTTTTAATTTGTATTTTGTCTAAATGGTTTTCTTATTTCAGTTGGGGTTTAAAAAAATATAATCTGCTCAAATCTATTGGATATAAATAAAAAAAATGTTGGTTAAATAGATTTTGATTTAACAGAAAATGTTGCTATAATTTATAATGTTTTAAATTTGTATTTAGTCTGAACGATTTGCTGTCTTAAATTCGAACTAGAAAAAATACTTTGATCAAATCTGTTGCATATAAATGAAAAAATATTGGCTATATAAATCCTAATTTTACAGAAAATGTTGCTATAATTCAGAATATTTTTAATTTGTATTTTGTCTAAATGGTTTTCTTATTTCAGTTGGGGTTAAAAAAAATATAATCTGCTCAAATCTATTGGATATAAATAAAAGAAATGTTGGCTGAATAGATTTTGATTTAACAGAAAATGTTGCTATAATTTATATTGTTTTAAATTTGTATTTAGTCTGAACGATTTGCTGTCTTAAATTCGAATTAGAAAAAATACTTTGATCAAATCTGTTGCATATAAATAAAAAAATATTGGCTATATAAATCCTAATTTTACAGAAAATGTTGCTATAATTCAGAATATTTTTAATTTGTAATTTGTCTAAATGGTTTTCTTATTTCAGTTGGGGTTAAAAAAAATATAATCTGCTTAAATCTATTGGATATAAATAAAAAAAATGTTGGCTGAATAGATTTTGATTTAACAGAAAATGTTGCTATAATTTATAATGTTTTAAATTTGTATTTAGTCTGAACGATTTGCTGTCTTAAATTCGAATTAGAAAAAATACTTTGATCAAATCTGTTGCATATAAATAAAAAAATATTGGCTATATAAATCCTAATTTTACAGAAAATGTTGCTATAATTCAGAATATTTTTAATTTGTATTTTGTCTAAATGGTTTTCTTATTTCAGTTGTGGTTTAAAAAAATATAATCTGCTCAAATCTATTGGATATAAATAAAAAAAATGTTGGTTAAATAGATTTTGATTTAACAGAAAATGTTGCTATAATTCATAATGTTTTAAATTTGTATTTAGTCTGAACGATTTGCTGTCTTAAATTCGAACTAGAAAAAATACTTTGATCAAATCTGTTGCATATAAATGAAAAAATATTGGCTATATAAATCCTAATTTTACAGAAAATGTTGCTATAATTCAGAATATTTTTAATTTGTGTTTTGTCTAAATGGTTTTCTTATTTCAGTTGGGGTTAAAAAAAATATAATCTGCTTAAATCTATTGGATATAAATAAAAAAAATGTTGGTTAAATAGATTTTGATTTAACAGAAAATGTTGCTATAATTTATATTGTTTTAAATTTGTATTTATTCTGAATGATTTGGTGTCTTAAATTCGAATTAAGAAAAAATACTTTGATCAAATCTGTTGCTTATAAATGAAAAAATATTGGCTATATAATTCCTAATTTAACAGAAAATGTTGCTATAATTCAGAATATTTTTTAATTTGTATTTTGTCTAAATGGTTTCCTTATTTCAGTTGGGGTTTAAAAAATATAATCTGCTCAAATCTATTGGATATAAATAAAAAAAATGTTGGTTAAATAGATTTTGATTTAACAGAAAATGTTGCTATAATTTATAATGTTTTAAATTTGTATTTAGTCTGAACGATTTGCTGTCTTAAATTCGAATTAGAAAAAATACTTTGATCAAATCTGTTGCATATAAATAAAAAAATATTGGCTATATAAATCCTAATTTTACAGAAAATGTTGCTATAATTCAGAATATTTTTTAATTTGTATTTTGTCTAAATGGTTTCCTTATTTCAGTTGGGGTTTAAAAAAGTATAATCTGCTCAAATCTATTGGATATAAATAAAAAAAATGTTGGTTAAATAGATTTTGATTTAACAGAAAATGTTGCTATAATTTATAATGTTTTAAATTTGTATTTAGTCTGAACGATTTGCTGTCTTAAATTCGAATTAGAAAAAATACTTTGATCAAATCTGTTGCATATAAATAAAAAAATATTGGCTATATAAATCCTAATTTTACAGAAAATGTTGCTATAATTCAGAATATTTTTTAATTTGTATTTTGTCTAAATGGTTTTCTTATTTCAGTTGGGGTTAAAAAAATATAATCTGCTCAAATCTATTGGATATAAATAAAAAAAATGTTGGTTAAATAGATTTTGATTTAACAGAAAATGTTGCTATAATTTATAATGTTTTAAATTTGTATTTAGTCTGAACGATTTGCTGTCTTAAATTCGAATTAGAAAAAATACTTTGATCAAATCTGTTGCATATAAATAAAAGAATATTGGCTATATAAATCCTAATTTAACAGAAAATGTTGCTATAATTCAGAATATTTTTAATTTGTAAATAATCTGCTTAAATCTATTGGATATAAATAAAAAAAATTTTGGTTAAATAGATTTTGATTTAACAGAAAATGTTGCTATAATTCAGAATATTTTTAATTTGTATTTTGTCTAAATGGTTTTCTTATTTCAGGTGGGGTTTAAAAAAATAATCTGCTTCAATCTATTGGATATAAATAAAAAAATGTTGGTTAAATAGATTTTGATTTAACAGAAAATGTTGCTATAATTTATAATGTTTTAAATTTGTATTTAGTCTGAACGATTTACTGTGTTAAATTCGAATTAGAAAAAATACTTTGATCAAATCGGTTGCATATAAATAAAAGAATATTGGCTATATAAATCCTAATTTAACAGAAAATGTTGCTATAATTCAGAATATTTTTAATTTGTAAATAATCTGCTTAAATCTATTGGATATAAATAAAAAAAATGTTGGTTAAATAGATTTTGATTTAACAGAAAATGTTGCTATAATTTATAATGTTTTAAATTTGTATTTAGTCTGAACGATTTGCTGTGTTAAATTCGAATTAGAAAAAATACTTTGATCAAATCTGTTGTATATAAATAAAAAAATATTGGCTATATAAATCCTAATTTAACAGAAAATGTTGCTATAATTCAGAATATTTTTAATTTGTAAATAATCTGCTTAAATCTATTGGATATAAATTAAAAAAATTTTGGTTAAATAGATTTTGATTTAACAGAAAATGTTGCTATAATTCAGAATATTTTTAATTTGTATTTTGTCTAAATGGTTTTCTTATTTTTAAAGTTGGGGTTTAAAAAAATATAATCTGCTCAAATCTATTGGATATAAATAAAAAAATGTTTGTTAAATAGATTTTGATTTAACAGAAAATGTTGCTATAATTTATAATGTTTTAAATTTGTATTTAGTCTGAACGATTTGCTATGTTAAATTCGAATTAGAAAAAATACTTTGATCAAATCTGTTGCATATAAATAAAAAAATATTGGCTTTATAAATCCTAATTTTACAGAAAATGTTGCTATAATTCAGAATATTTTTAATTTGTATTTTGTCTAAATGGTTTTCTTATTTCAGGTGGGGTTTAAAAAAATATAATCTGCTTAAATCTATTGGATATAAATAAAAAAAATGTTGGTTAAATAGATTTTGATTTAACAGAAAATGTTGCTATAATTTATAATGTTTTAAATTTGTATTTAGTCTGAACGATTTGCAGTCTTAAATTCGAATTAGAAAAAATACTTTGATCAAATCTGTTGCATATAAATAAAAAAATATTGGCTATATAAATCCTAATTTTACAGAAAATGTTGCTATAATTCAGAATATTTTTTAATTTGTATTTTGTCTAAATGGTTTTCTTATTTCAGTTGAGGTTTAAAAAATATAATCTGCTTAAATCTATTGGATATAAATAAAAAAAATGTTGGCTAAATAGATTTTGATTTAACAGAAAATGTTGCTATAATTTAGATTGTTTTAAATTTGTATTTAGTCTGAACGATTTGCTGTGTTAAATTCGAATTAGAAAAAATACTTTGATCAAATCTGTTGCATATAAATATAATAATATTGTCTATATAAATCCTAATTTTACAGAAAATGTTGCTATAATTCAGAATATTTTTAATTTGTATTTTGTCTAAATGGTTTTCTTATTTCAGTTGGGGTTAAAAAATATATAATCTGCTTAAATCTATTGGATATAAATAAAAAAAATGTTGGTTAAATAGATTTTGATTTAACAGAAAATGTTGCTATAATTCATAATGTTTTAAATTTGTATTTAGTCTGAACGATTTGCTGTGTTAAATTCGAATTAAAAAAAATACTTTGCTCAAGTCTGTTGCATATAAATAAAGAAATATTGGCTATATAAATCCTAATTTTATAGAAAATGTTGCTATAATTCAGAATATTTTTAATTTGTATTTTGTCTAAATGGTTTTCTTATTTTTAAAGTTGGGGTTTAAAAAAATATAATCTGCTCAAATCTAATGGATATAAATAAAAAAAATGTTGGCTGAATAGATTTTGATTTAACAGAAAATGTTGCTATAATTTATAATGTTTTAAATTTGTATTTAGTCTGAACGATTTGCTGTCTTAAATTCGAATTAGAAAAAATACTTTGATCAAATCTGTTGCATATAAATAAAAAAATATTGGCTATATAAATCCTAATTTTACAGAAAATGTTGCTATAATTCAGAATATTTTTAATTTGTATTTTGTCTAAATGGTTTTCTTATTTCAGTTGGGGTTTAAAAAATAATCTGCTTAAATCTATTGGATATAAATAAAAAAAATGTTGGCTGAATAGATTTTGATTTAACAGAAAATGTTGCTATAATTTATAATGTTTTAAATTTGTATTTAGTCTGAACGATTTGCTGTCTTAAATTCGAATTAGAAAAAATACTTTGATCAAATCTGTTGCATATAAATATAATAATATTGTCTATATAAATCCTAATTTTACAGAAAATGTTGCTATAATTCAGAATATTTTTAATTTGTATTTTGTCTAAATGGTTTTCTTATTTCAGTTGGGGTTAAAAAATATATAATCTGCTTAAATCTATTGGATATAAATAAAAAAAATGTTGGTTAAATAGATTTTGATTTAACAGAAAATGTTGCTATAATTTATAATGTTTTAAATTTGTATTTAGTCTGAACGATTTGCTGTCTTAAATTCGAATTAGAAAAAATACTTTGATCAAATCTGTTGCATATAAATAAAAAAATATTGGCTATATAAATCCTAATTTTACAGAAAATGTTGCTATAATTCAGAATATTTTTAATTTGTATTTTGTCTAAATGGTTTTCTTATTTCAGTTGGGGTTTAAAATATATAATCTGCTTAAATCTATTGGATATAAATAAAAAAAATGTTGGTTAAATAGATTTTGATTTAACAGAAAATCTTGCTATAATTTATAATGTTTTAAATTTGTATTTAGTCTGAACGATTTGCTGTCTTAAATTCGAATTAGAAAAAATACTTTGATCAGATCTTTTGCATATAAATAAAAAAATATTGGCTATATAAATCCTAATTTTACAGAAAATGTTGCTATAATTCAGAATATTTTTAATTTATATTTTGTCTAAATGGTTTTCTTATTTCAGTTGGGGTTTATTAAAATATAATCTGCTTAAATCTATTGGATATAAATAAAAAAAAATGTTCGTTAAATAGATTTTGATTTAACAGAAAATGTTGCTATAATTTATAATGTTTTAAATTTGTATTTAGTCTGAACGATTTGCTGTCTTAAATTCGAATTAGGAAAAATACTTTGATCAAATCTGTTGCATATAAATAAAAAAATATTTTCTATATAAATCCTAATTTTTCAGAAAATGTTGCTATAATTATTAATATTTTTACTTTGTATTTTGTCTAAATGGTTTTCTTATTTCAGTAAGGGTTTAAAATATATAATCTGCTTAAATCTATTGGATATAAATAAAAAAAATGTTGGTTAAATAGATTTTGATTTAACAGAAAATGTTGCTATAATTTATAATGTTTTAAATTTGTATTTAGTCTGAACGATTTGCTGTCTTAAATTCGAATTAGAAAAAATACTTTGATCAAATCTGTTGCATATAAATAAAAAAATATTGGCTATATAAATCCTAATTTTACAGAAAATGTTGCTATAATTCAGAATATTTTTAATTTGTATTTTGTCTAAATGGTTTTCTTATTTCAGTTGGGGTTTAAAATATATAATCTGCTTAAATCTATTGGATATAAATAAAAAAAATGTTGGTTAAATAGATTTTGATTTAACAGAAAATCTTGCTATAATTTATAATGTTTTAAATTTGTATTTAGTCTGAACGATTTGCTGTCTTAAATTCGAATTAGAAAAAATACTTTGATCAGATCTTTTGCATATAAATAAAAAAATATTGGCTATATAAATCCTAATTTTACAGAAAATGTTGCTATAATTCAGAATATTTTTAATTTATATTTTGTCTAAATGGTTTTCTTATTTCAGTTGGGGTTTATTAAAATATAATCTGCTTAAATCTATTGGATATAAATAAAAAAAAATGTTCGTTAAATAGATTTTGATTTAACAGAAAATGTTGCTATAATTTATAATGTTTTAAATTTGTATTTAGTCTGAACGATTTGCTGTCTTAAATTCGAATTAGGAAAAATACTTTGATCAAATCTGTTGCATATAAATAAAAAAATATTTTCTATATAAATCCTAATTTTACAGAAAATGTTGCTATAATTCAGAATATTTTTAATTTGTATTTTGTCTAAATGGTTTTCTTATTTCAGTTGGGGTTAAAAAAATATAATCTGCTTAAATCTATTGGATATAAATAAAAAAAATGTTGGTTAAATAGATTTTGATTTAACAGAAAATCTTGCTATAATTTATAATGTTTTAAATTTCTATTTAGTCTGAACGATTTGCTGAAAAAAATAATTTGCTTAAATCTGTTGGATATAATTCAAAAAAATTTTAGCTGAATAAATTTTGATTTAACAGAAAATGTTGCTATTCGGAATATTTAAAGTTTGTTTATTTTAGTCTGAACGATTTGCCTCTCTTAAATTATGAGTTAGAATAAAATACTTTGCTTAAATCTGTTGTATTTAAATAGGAAATATATTGGCTATAAAGATTTTGATTTTGTAGAAATTGTTGCTAGAATTTAGAATGTTTTAATTTTGTATTTCGTTTGAATCATTTGCTTCTCTTAGAGGATGGGGCTGCCGCAACAAACCGTCGCTTTGACGATTTGTTAAAATTCTAACATTCATAAAAATAGGAACTTTTTTCGATAATTTCGGAACGTTGTGTTTCGGAACGACTTTTGTAAATAAACAATTTTCAATATCTACAGCGAGTATAATCGCCCAAACTTAAAATGAAGAATCGCTCATTAATTTTTTTGTTTAATTTGTCGCCTATTTTGCGGTTTTGGTTTTTAGGCGATTATTCGTGTATCCGTTTTAGATACTTCAGACATTTTCGGTATTTGAAATAATTTTTATATTTAAATTAGTTTAGGTGTTTCACAGATTCTAGATATTTTTAGAATTTCAGGGATTTTAGATAATTCGTTCAAATAAGAAAACCTACTTGTTTTTAATATTTCAGATAATTTGGAATTTTACATTATTTGGTTGTTTTGGATAATTTAGATATATTCCAAGAAATGGGTATTCCAAGTACTTTAAATATTCCTGATATTATTATTTTTTATATTTGGATTATTCTGATTGGATTATTCGATGTTTGAGATACTCAGGGTATTTAGGATATTTTATGTTTTTCACAAATAATCTTTAAGAAATTTTCGTAATCCATTAGATATTAGTTTAGAAAATAGGTTTTATTTAATCAAGCAGCAAACAAAACAACCCTTGGAACGTTTAATCATGTCAAATTTTAATCTGATACAACACATTTTTTATATACCTTCAAATTATCTGGTAGAGTCAATTATTAGAAAATTTAATATTATTAATGAAATTTAAAAGACATTACATTACATTCTCCGAAATTAAAAATATGTTGTCAATATAAAACCAAATTGCGAACGAAAAAAAAAAACATCCAAAATATCCTCTTTCAGTAATTTTCAATTAATTCGTATCCCTAGGAAATTCGAGTTTCAATTTTATTTTTATCTGCCATTATTTCATTTTGTTCTTTTCTTTTTTCCTTTTTTGATAATTAGAAGAAACACACAACAATGTACCTAAAGTAAAAGGAATGAAAATGTTTGATATTTCCTTTTACTCGTTTGTAATAAAATTAAGTAAATCAATAGTGTGTGTATAGCCCTATAATATAAAATATAGCAACAACATAAAATCACAAGGTAAAAAAATAATAAGAATTTGGGATGAACGGACATCATCATCATCATCATCATCTTCGAAATTATACTTACATAAAAAGACAAAAGCAAAATTAAAATTAAAAAAAGATATTTTTTTATTTGATTATAATTTTTTTATGGGGCCCAAGCACAGCGAAAAAAGCTTTATAACATGATTTTATTTTTTGTTATAGTATTAAAATGATTATTGCAATATAAACGAAACGAAATGAGAGAAAATACATTTCTTGATGCTAATGACGATGGTGATGGTGATGATGATGATGGTGGTGTTATTATGTATTATGTACACGAGAAAGATGTAGAAAGAACCGTTTTTAAGAATTTTTTTTTTGTGTGTGCTTAATTTTGTCAGTACGATGGCGAAAAAAATACGGAAAATTTATTTCAAATTAGTAATTTGAGGGTTGGTTCATTTTCACTGTAGCATAGTTTAATACTAAAAGCTAATAACCGAACACAACATATTGTGCGATCTGGTTGTCATTATAAGAAATTTTTCGTACAGCAGCTGTGAATCAGTATTAAACGCATGAATGAGCACAACAACACAGTTGCAATTTATAATTGTATTAATACGATACACAAATCAATATTTAGATAAAATAAAACACACATACTATATACAGATTAAGCTTATTCGTGTGTGCTTCATTTTTTTACTTCAGAGCTTCTCGGTTTAATTTAAAAATCAATTTCCATCTTATTCCATCATAATAAAATTTAATGTTTCATTTCATTGTTTCTAATTTCAATTTTATTTTATTTTTTATTTTTTGTTTCTTATGTTGTTTAAGATGAAAGCTTCATCTGATATTACTTTTTATTATATGAAACATAATAGAACTTGAAACTTTTATAGTACTAGGTGTATGTGTGCATGTACACCTACGTAGAAAATAAAACATTTATAATGAACTTTTAACTTTTTTGTTTCTGACACATGAGGAAATAATAACAGCACAAAGTTTGGTAAAAGCACAAAAATATTTTAATTTGTTTTTTTTTTTTTTTTACATCATGTTTGTAAATGGCAAAGGAAAGGTCAAACCACATTAGAGCTACTCGTATTTACTTCCAAAAATTGTTAATTAAGTTCATTATTTACAATAAACCTACACAATCTGGTATTTAAGTCAAACTAAGAAAATTCTTAACAATTTATGTGCTCAAAATTCATGTCTAACTCAGTGTAGACAAATAAAAAATTTATCAACATTTTGGAAGCTTTTAAAGTACAAAAACAATTTTTTTTTGTACGGAGGTGTCTTATTGCCGGTATATAAAAAGTTGTTAGATTAGATTTTGGTGTTGTAGCGTTTTTTTTTTATAAATTCATTTTGACATTGATTTTTATTCGTCTGAACAACAATTAAAAGCTTGAATATTTTACAGACATGAAAATAATTTTGTTTTGTTTTTTAATTTAGAAGAAACGAAAAAAAAAAACGGGAAAAATTAATTAAGGTTGTCTCGCAATATATTGTTAACCAAATTTTTGTATTTTTCGATTAAATTATACAGTTAAAAGCTATGTCATGGTGCATAAGTTTAATAAACTTGAAAAGCCATTTGTGATATTAAACTGTGTGTATTTGTTTGTAAAGTCTGTTCATTATTTATAGGGATGGTGTGGTTTGTGAACTGAATTATAAATTTTTTGGTGTTGGGATTTTTGAACGTTACTTGAGTTAAGTTGAATGGACTTTAACAAAAGTCTATTTAGTTGTTGGCGAATTTTTTCACGAAACTGCTATCGACATATTTGAAATTTTACGAAGCTTTATTAATTATTCTTGTGGTGTTTGTAAATATTAAATGAAGTTATAACAAATATGCCTGCGGTGTTACTGGTTAAATTTATCAAAGACAAGGTGAAATTGCGCTGCTTGAATTATGTTTTCGTCTTTCCAAATTCAGGTGAGCTTTACTCTTTGTGATGCGCGCTATGTACAATTTCGAAGATTACCAGAGTGGAATTTTATTTTCAAAATTTAGCGAGGCTACGAATGCCTATAATGTATGATATTATTGATAACACTTTAGTATAAAGGAGCAAAGTTTTACTCACTGATGTCAGTTTTCTAAATACAACATAGCCGGCAGATTTCTCCTATAATTATAGATGCGTAGCTCAGTGAGCTTGGTTTAGCTTTACGATATAATATCGGCTTTATTTATTTATTCCTAAACCCCTATTTGTCTTCGCGAAATTAATAAGGAAATACTAAGCAAATTAAAAATGATTAAGATAGGTATAGGTGGAAATCATAAAATATCAAACCTTTATTCCCTGTATGGTTTCCTACAAATATTACAGCAGTTTTCCTTGAAACTTATATAATCGGAAGAACATAGCAATAAACCCCTAAATCCGCTCTCCAGACAAAAATCCGTTCTTGAGGTGGGTTTGTTGTATCTGCCTCTGCTTGCCTCTGCATATTATTTGGCGGAGAGTGGAGAACCAATTTGCTCCTCGCACCGCTTTGAGTATTGCATCAGTCATAGGCATGAAAATCGAGATTTTGAGGATGAAAATATTTAGATGCTGATAATAGGCGCAAAACGATGGATAACCCCATCGCTAGGACAAAACCCTTCCGATCAAATAAATTTGTATATGGAAAGAGCTGCAGTTACAAAACGAGTAATTTTACCAACCGCCATAGTACTTCTCAAGGACAAGTCAGGGAAATTTCAAGAGTGTAGAGCCTTGCTTGACAGTTGTTGTGCGGAAAAGTTGAAATTGCAACGCATACAAAATCCTGTGTCAATCTTAGGATTAAATCATTCTAAATCAAAGTCAGAGGAACAAATTTCCACCACAGTAAAATCAAATTTACAAAGTTCGAAACAATGTTTTCGAGAAATTTCAAAACCAATTCCGTCGTTTAGGTACGACATAACTCGATGGGATATTCTATCAAATCTAAAACTTGCCCATCCAGAATTTAGTCTCTCGCGGCTTGTTGACATTTTGATAGAAGGAAAAATATTTTTCGAAACAATTTCTCTAAATAAATCTCGACTAAGAAAAGATCTGCCCTTGTTGGTCGAGACAGTATTCGGATGGATTGTAATCGGATCGTTAGCGCAGGATGTTGGTCAAACCCGTCATGTTTCTACCGAAGAACTGGCTTGCGAACATAACTTTTCGGAAACGCACTATCGCAATGAGGCTGGCAGGTATAGAGTTTCAATTCCTCTTCGACAAAATTATCTGAAACTAAAAGAATCAAAGGCTCAGGGTATTAATCGATTTTTAAACCTCGAAAAGAAATTCGGTATGAATTTGAATTTTAAACGTCAATATAGTGAGGTAATGAATGAATATTCCAAATTAGGCCACATGAATCAAGTTGATAATGGTCTTTCAATGAACGATCATGTATTCTATACTCCACATCACGCAGTAATTAAGTTGTCAAGTTCAACAACAAAGATGTGTGTAGTATTTAACGCTTCGGTGAAATCATCAACAAATTTGTCACATACCGAGGTCATGATGGGTGGACCCAACGTTCAACACACTTGTTTCGACATAACGCTTCGGTTTAGAAAGCACCGGTATGTTTTCACCACTGACGTATGTTTACAACTCTGCGCAAACTCCACTGCAAAGAATTATATGGAGATAAGGCGAAACCAAACTCATGAGTATTTACGAGCTTCAAACGGTTACGTTTGGAACGGCGGCTGCCCCATTTCTTGCAACCAGAACATTTAAACAACTGGCAGTGGACGAAGCGCGCAATTAAACAAGCTTCGTAAAGAAAGTTTGTTTCAGAAGTCGCAAAATTGTATGATCCACTTGGTCTTCTCGGTCCAGTCATGGTTTCAGCCAAAATACTTATCCAACAATTATGGAAGGCAAATACTGATTGGGATGAAATTGTACCAGACGCAACATTCCAGTTTTGGGAGAAATTTCGATTAAATTTAAACTATTTGAACGACATCAAAATAGATCCTTTGCTATAGTTCCAGATCAGTGCAGATTCATGGATTCTCCGATGCTTTGGAGAATGCATATGGCGCATGCATTTATATCCGCAGCATCAATCAAACGAACAAGATTCATGTAAAGCTTGTTTGCAGTAAAACGAGAGAAGCGCCCATAAAGCCAATTTCAATACCGCGCCTCGAATTATGTGCCGCTCATTTGCTATCTCGACTAGTACATACTGTTTTAGAAGCGCTCATAATTAATATTGATCATGTCTATTTGTGGTCCGATTCAAAGGTAACCCTTACATGGATTTAAACCGAATCATATAATCTCAAAGTATTTGTCGCAAATAGGGTCACTGAGATTCAGGATCTTACAAAGGATTATTTTTGGAATCATATTCCGACCGAGGATAATCCAGCAGATGTGATAAGTAGGGGCATTTTACCACACGAGTTACAGGATTTCCATCTGTGGTGGGACGGATCAAAAATTAGGGTGAGGAAAAGTATGGAAACCCCTAAATATCTCGCAAATTTCGGTCAAAAAAAATGAGCATGGGTTATTTTTAGGTAATTTTCAACAAAGAATTTAATGGTGATCTTGGTTGTGACCGTCACCTTCATATTCAAGGTCATTTGTAGGTCAAGGCCATTTTTTAAATTAGAACCCCCATTTTGGATGACAGAATCGAAAAGAGCGATCAATTGTAAGTCCGAATATGTATTTTCCATGACCTCCCAAGGTCATCTGAAGGTATTTACATTGCGAGGAAAAAGTATGGAAACCCCTAAAAATCCCGCGGAGTATGTCAAAAAGAAAAATGAGCAAGGTTTATTCTGAGGTAACTTTCACCAAGCAATTTAATGGTGAGCTTGGTTGTAACCTCGGCCGTCAAGGTCATTTTTTTATAGGGAAATTCCTATTTTTGACATCGGATTCGAAAAGAGCAATCAAATGTACGTCCGAATATGTATTTTCCATAACCTCCCAAGGTCACCTGAAGGAATAATGATATGCTATGAAAATTTAAAATAAAATGTAAAAATTAAATTTTAAAGTGAAGAATTATTTTTTTTAATTTTTTTTTTTTTTTTTAATTTTCATTGCAAATCATTATTCCTTCAGGTGACCTTGGGAGGTCATAGAAAATACATATTCGGACGTACAATTGATCGCTCTTTTCGAATCCGATGCCAAAAACAGGGGTTTCCCTATAAAAAAATGACCTTGACCTCAAAATGACCTTTAATATGCAGGTCAAGGTCACAACCAAGCTCACCATTAAATTCCATATTGAAAGTTACCTAAGGCTGAACCTTAACCCTTGCTCAATTTTGTTTGACCGAAATTCACGAGATTTTTAGGGGTTTCCATACTTTTTCTTCACCCTGTATATCGGAATCGAACAAATTTTCAACGAATTTTGATTGTGTTGAACAATTGTTGAACCTTTTTCTCGACTCAAACGGTTTGCTCAGAGTGGGGATCTGATCATGATTATGATCAGAAACACCAGCTTTTGTTGCCGTCAAAAGGTAACTTAACAAAATTAATTTTTCGATATTACCTTGAGCACAACCTACACGCAGGCGCACAGATGCTTCTACTTCTTGTAAGACATGCGTCTTGGCCAATTGCTGCTAAGAATACAGGTAAGCAGTATGTTAGAACGTGTTAATGGGGAATTTGGTCGTAGAACGTTGTAAGCCAGCACGAGCATTTCATACTACAGGAATCAATTTCAGTGGTCTTTTTATAATGAAAAATAAGTCGCAACGAAATTCTCCAGCTGAAAAGGTATATCTGTGTTTTTGTATGCTTTGTGACAAAAGCTGTCCACTTTGAAGTGGTATCATATCTGACATCAAAAAGCTTCATCGCATGCTTGAAGAGATTTATATTTCGTAGTGGGGAACCAAACACGATCTGGAGCGATAACGCTACCAATTTTCATGGTGCCAAGAATGATTTAAGGGATATGCACCAACTACTTAAAAATGAACTCACGGTTCATGATATCAAGCAACTTTTCTCCATTGAAGAAATTAGTTGGAAATGTATGCCCCCGCGATCTCCCAATTTTGGTGGTTTGTTGGAAAGTACGGTTTAGTCTCTAAAAACTCACCTAAAACGTATCATGTTCAACATGACTTTCCCTATGAGGAACTAAATACCTAATATTGTACAAATTATCAGGTATTATCCGATGATCCTAACGATCCCAGTCTTTTAACCCCAGCACATTTTCTGAGTGGCGGACCAATAATAACACCCGTAGGACCCATTGATTAACCAATTCGCAGAAGATTACTCATGCTGTGTAGCGGTTTTGGAAAAGATATTCGATAGAGTATCTGCAACAGAGAACAAAGTGGAAAAACTCGAATCGAAATTTAGACGTAGACAACATTGTTCTAGTCTGTGACGAACGATTAACCTTAACTCAGTTCTCGCTGGAGAAAATTGTTGAAATTTGTAAGGGCCCGGACAACCAAGTCCGCGTTGCCAAAGTAGCATCAAGAAATTGGATTTTTACGAGACCGATATCTAAATTATATAAGCTTCCGATTGATGATCTGATTGATTGATGATTGAGATTAACTTTGTTAATTTTTTGTTTTAAGTTATAATGGCTGAAATTCGTCAGCGAATTTGATGAATCTTTCTTGAAATTTGAATTCATTTTTTTTTGTTGTTTGAATTGCTTCACAAGGCAAAAGTGTTGTAAATTATTAAGAAATATTTATTAAGAATTAGATACAATATTTAGAATTAAATACTAAAATATACATTGTTATATTTTAAATTAATTTAAGGTTTATGGTAAAATAACAGTTGATGATCGGCATTGAACATCTTGTTTGATTCGTGAAGGTATTTGATGAATGATGGAGGTGGGTATCTGGAATCCTCTATCGATGGGCTATCCGACGTATTGATGCTGCTTTTAATAAGTGGGATGAACGTCGATCTTGATATATTTGAATCGGAATATAGCTTTGCGGTATTAATGAATTCATATGAGTCTGTTTTACGATAGATGCCGGAACATGCTCTTAGCAATTTTCTTTCAAAACACCGTAGTTTTTTCATTTGACTGGATGAGATGTCTGCCCACGCCGGAAAACCATAGGCCAGAATTGGCCGGATTAGTTGTTTATACAGTAACAATTTATTTTTTTTTTTTTGAAGACTACATTTGTAATGAAGTAATAATCTGACTTAATTCAAAGCTATGATTGCTCTATGTTGGATGCTTCTTACGTGTTGAAATGGCTTAAAAATTATCAATATCAAGCGGACATGCCTGATGTTTTTTTTGGTTTAATCTAAGCGCAACATCTGTTTTAAGAATCACAGCCGCGTGAACTGTTGAATGCTGCGCTCTGAACCTAAACTGACTGTCTGGGATAAGATTGTGTGCCTCGCAATGATCCAAGATTTTTTCAAGAATGAATTTTTCAAATATCTTGCTTACGATTGACAATAATGAGAGTTGCCTGTACCCGGATGGTAATTCAGGTGTTTTCAGCATAAAATTATGTATTTTATCTTCACTGGCTGATTTTTTATTGTTTTTAGTCTTTATATACGCTCTAATGATAGATGGGCTAGCTAAGTTAATTGCGGAGTTCCTATTTTTATAATGCTCCTCAGCAGACACAGAAATTAAAGGTGAAACGGATGCACCATGACTCCATGTACTTTCTCGCTAACCAGTTTAGAAAATAAATCACATCCAACTGTGTCATTTTGACTGTGACAATTATTGAAAAATTCACCTAACAGATTCGCCTTGTCTACTGAAAGAGTAACTTTATTTGTGTGAGGATCGGTGAGAGTCGGAATATTTAGGAAAGATTTACGTTTTGTTATTTTATCTTGATATGTACTAAATACTGTCCAATCGGATACCTGCTAGTTTAGGTTTCCAGTGGTTTTCGTAATGCATTTGTATAAGCTCACAAATTAGTTTGTTAGCGTTATTCACTTGAGATTTAATTGTACCAGCCACTGGCAGATTTCTATTTCTGTGCTATTGCTTACGAAGTCTATTTTTTGCTTTAATAAATTTAATTATATTTGCTGGTGAGGGATCTGTGTACTATAATTTATTGTAGGAACAACATTATTAATGGTTGTTCCTAGCTTTTTCTGAATTAATTGTAGATAATTATTAATCTCAGCCTTCGAAAGTGATCTGTCTTCTGGAATTGCGATACTGTTTAGTCTATTGTTAAAATGTTTATTGAATTTGTACCAGTCTACTGCACTGTAGTTTGGAATCTGGGAAGGAGACTGTCTAGATATCCTGAAATTCAACGAGATATTAAGCTCCACAGCAGGATAATCAGACTCAAACTCTATCAAATGCAAATGCGGATGGCAATGAAGCTCGTGATGTATTGTTATATTATCCGACATAATAAATATATCTAAATAGGAGCTCACATTACACTGTTGTAAGGATGGAGAATTAGATCTTAGCAATACAAGTTTCTCAGAGAGGCAGCTGTTACTAAACCAGTTAAACAATCTGTCATTATTCACGGAATTTTCCCATACACTATGTTTGGCATTCAAATCACCGCACTAATAATTGGGATAGATATTTTGAATAGTACACACCGCATCGGAAAACAAAGTAATACGTATTTAATATTTTTGAAAAAGCTAATCCACTACACTAAACGCGACCCCCACCCCATCCCCTGTGGGTGGGGATGGTGGCAACTCTGATATCTTAAATGGACCCCCATTTTTTATTACAGATTCGGATTCGACATCAAAAAATACGTTAAGCTTGTTTGAAATGTTTTTTTGTTTTCGGTGCAGATGGCGCTGTAATTTCTGTTCGAAAAAATTAAAAAAATTTGCAATGCAAATTTGTGTTTCTCACACGAGAAACTATTATTTCTATTCTAAATAAATTTGTTTTAACGGGGACAATAAAAAACGGGAAATAATAGCGTTTGTTTTGTTTAGGATTAGTCGTTCTAGATTTTTAGGATTAGTCATTCGAATTCTCACTTTTTCCAACATCAATTACAGCGCCATCTGCACCGAAAACAAAAAAGTATTCCAAACAAGCTTTATGTATTTTTTGATGTAGAATCCGAATCTGTAATAAAAAAATGGGGGTTTTCATTTAAGATATCAATGTTGCTCCCACCCCCACCCATAGGAGGGAGAGGGTCGCGTTTAGTGTAGCTTAATAGCTTTTCCAAAAATATTAAACACGTATTATTTTGTTTTTCGATGCGGTGTGTACCATTCAAAATATTCGACCGTCCCGGTATATATTTTACAACCTGTATAAATTATTCTTATATCATATTCTTTTTTTTGATGATTACTGCTTAATGGTTGAAGTAGACTGTGATGTGAGTGATGTCATGTGATGAGATAATAAAATTAAGTTTAAGATGAGTAGTTTTATATACATTTCATGTTGTGTTAATATCGTAATTTATGGGGGATGTATTCTTCCCAGGTTATACGCTAGTTTTAGTGGTTGCGTTGTAGTTGTTGGTGATCCGTGACTGCTACAATGGAGCTGTTTGTGTGTGGTGTCTAGACTTAAGGATGTGTTGTGATTTTGAAAACTCTAATTTCATCTGAAAGCTCTTTCGTAAAATTTTCTTGAAGAATGTTCTTTTTATAAATACCAGAGAGCTTTTATAATTAAACTAAAGGAAAACACCGTCGCTGTTCAAACCATCTTCAGAAAAGCTTAAACTTCCACAAAAGTGATTTTAATTTACTTACTCTTAGTTACTGCTTCTTAATGTATAAAACGGTTTAGTATTAAATAAAAATCAATTAATGGCTAAGCTGCAGCTTCTTAATTAATCCTCTGTTGAGTCTGTTCTCTCTCTAAAGCACAAACAAAAAAGGAAAGCTTAATTCCCAAAAACAACAGCTTGGTAATTTTTTGAATAAATCATTGAAAAATGTCACTAACCAAAGCCCATCATTAAATAATACGATTTTGTTTTTAATAAATTGATAAAGAAAAATTAGAATAAAGCTTTTGTTTAACTAAAATCTCTTTCCTTTGTGGTCCATATTTTATGAATACTCATCTAATTAGCGTTGGTAATGAATTATGAATTATATAAAGCTTTTAATATTTTATTTTATAAAATTAGCCTCAAAATACCAAAAATTTAATTGTTCGGGTCATTATGCCACAATATAAAGGAATGATAACAACGTTTTCAATAATAACCCAAATTTCTATTCAAATCTCAAACATTTTATTAAAAAAAATATTACCTAACCTAAAGGTCACGATTCAATAACTTTTGTTCGCTGTCAAATTAAGTAAAACTCATCCACCTTATAAAAACCCCATCCCACTATATAAACTTACCTAAATAAAATAAAAATTAGAAATTTTCCTTTTGGAAAAAATGTAATAACCATAATTTTTAAAATAAGCAGCAAACACACATACATATAAAAAAAATTACAAAACCCATTCATAAACGATTAAAAGATTACCATACCGCAAAGAAAACACCGTAATTAAAGTCCAACTTACGTATTTTATAAATTGACAAAAAATATTTTTGTATATAGTATAAGAACAACAACTAAATCCGTAACCGAGTAATAACCTTAGAGATCATAAATAAAATTTTGTCTTTGCGTAGGATATAAATTAATCCTTATTATTTAGCCAAAACAAAATTATGAGCACAAGGACGACAAGATAAATAATGTCACAATTTTCTTTTAATTGTGCGCTCTGTTCGTGGTTATCTCTGTCATCAATCACACACACCCACACAGTATAAACTAAATTAAGATTAAAAATTGTGTAACACCAAAAAAAAAAAAAGTTTCCATCCATATTCCATATTATACACAGGTGGAAATTTATAATCTTTTGGTTTTCTTTATTATTGTTCATCAAAATTATTTAAAGATTTTTGGTTAATTTTAATTAAAATCATATTCAAAGTTTGTATACTCATTAGAGAGCTTTTGCCTTTTTATTCATTCAGCCTCATTAAATAAGAAAAATGTAATAAAATTATTTTCATTTTCAATTTTTCGTGTTTTTTGTTTTTTTTGTGCTTTTTGGGTGTTCCTTTAATAGTCGTCGTCGTGTTGTTGTTTTGTATATATTTTTGTTATGATTCAAATTTATCAAAATCTCCAAGGTAAAATTAAAGAAAATTAAATTTACGGTTGTGTTGGTATAGTAACGTATAGTATATGTTGTTGTATGGTAAGGATACCATTTTACTAGAGACATTATTATGAATGACTAAGTCGAACTTATATTTTCATGTTTTGTCTTGTTTTCGTATCAATTTAATATAAAAACTTTTGTTTATGGTTGACACAATACAGCCGCAATTACTTGAAGCTCTGGTTAGCTTTCGCTCTTGTTCAAGTTTGGAGCAGGTATACGACTATTTTTTGATATTATTTTATGCTCATTATCTCATATATTTTAATTTAGAAACGTAAACGTTTTTAAAAACGTGTAGATAGCATGAATACTAAAATTCGAATGCCCTTTCATCGTGGTAAGTTAAGAGAGTTAATTAAAAGATTAGCCATCTCTATAACTCTGTATGTGTTTTAAAACTGCAGCATGTAATTAGCATAAATTTGTGAGTTTCGTTCAGAAAATTGGTATCAGACAAAATATAGATCAGATAAAACATTGTGATTTACAATTTTTTATTTTTTTTTATTTTCAAACGGCTTTCTTATATGAAGAAAATGGTTGGGCTAATTATAGACCTTGTTTACTTTAACTAAATTAATTAAAACTTATTTTAAGTTAACTTAATATATTCAAAAATTATTTCTGCAAATTTTTGGTGTTGTACACCATTTTCAAGGAGTTTTTATTACACAATAGGTACTAAAATTTCAAACAACAAAGTTTTCTCTTTTTCGTCATTAAAAAATGTCACAAAATAAGGAAAACAATTTGGTTGAATTTTTGACCTAGTGTTCTTAAAATTTAATATTTCGAACAGCTGATTTTTCAAAATAAACATATAGGATATGTACATAGATTTTCGAATTAATAATAAGTTCATTAATTTAATTAAAGTGACTAAAGTCTATAATTAGCTCAACCATTTTCTTCATACAAGAAAGACATTGGAAAATAAAAATAATATTTAACGTGTGGGCATAAAAGCACATAAAAATGGCAGATCTAACCATGCAAAATATGCTAAGCCATTAATCGAATGTATGGAGCAGATACATTGAGTATTACAAAGCAATATTTATAAAAAAGACAAATGTCCTTACGACAGTGGAAACGAGAAGATATAGTGCCGAATTTCATCCTCCTTAAATCAAGATGTATTGATTCTTTATCAGATCAAAACCATCCATATCAAAATAATATAGAACGAGATAAAACCAATTTTCGGATGAAGTTTTTAAATTTAGAAATGAAGATAATATGTAATATCGCATTGACGAATTTAAGGAGTGACGTGAGTAATTTGCTGGTATCTTTGAAACACTTGCTTGATGACCAAATATTTTTTAAACATTGTGATAAAATAATAAATAAACATAACAGAACAGAAACGAATCGAATTTGTATACGACAAATTGAACGTACATAATTAATTTGACCTACACTATCTTACCAGAAGAACGTTATATGATTTGGAGTTTTGGGCCTAAGTTAGTTTCCCCATAGAACATAGTAAATTTCCCATTATGGACTTATTACCACATAAACATTGCTAATGAGAAATGGGCCAAAACTTCAAATGGTATAACACAATTCTTAAAATGTAAACCAAAAATAGCTAAGACTAACAAAATTCTTCTGAATGCCCATAAGGTGACTAATAAGTTTTTAAGAGATAATCAAAATTTATACATAACAAAATCGGACAAAGCTAATAAACCTGTAATTATTAATAAAATAACACATAATAAGAGATGCTTTAAAATTATTGAAGAATTGAATTCAAAAACCTAATCAGTAAACAATATAAATTATATTTGAAAATTAATAATCCAATACCACCAAGAATTTATGGATTTCCTAAAATCCAAAAAACCGAATACTACACTACGTCCAATAGCCTCGACTATAAATTCACCGGTATATAAATTGTCAAAATTTTGTTGTGATGTTTTAAAACCGTTACCACAAGACAATTTAAAAAATTCGTTCTTTTTTAAAGACATGCTTAAAAACATCAAAATTTGTATCTCTATTCACAAATGTACCATTGGAAACGGCAAAATTAGCAATTTGTGAAAGATGGCAAGAAATTGAACAAAATTGTATTTTAACAACAAATAATATTTTGGGGGTCGTAATCATATGCCGCATTCCAAAATCCCGCTTTATCAAAATCCCGCTCAAGAAAAAAATTCCGCTTGTTAAAATCCCGCTTTTCAAAATCCCGATTCTGCAAAAGTAAAAATCCCGATTTTCAGAAAATCCCGGTTTTGATATTGATTTTACTTTATAAAATTTTCCTTCACCAGAAGCGCGGCTCGAATTAAAAAAAACCGACGAGCTTGTATCCGAGACACGACCTATAACCGTAGGTCTACGTAAAATTGAGAAAACTTTATTTGTACAGGTTAAGTGAAACCAAAATTTAGAAGTTATAAATTAAAAATAAAACCGTTAATTATCTAATGCTGCCATCTTTATGCATTAGGCTGTATTAGCCTAAGAGTACCCATTGTACATATGTTTTCTTAATTTTTATATTTATTTTTTATACAATACTAAATTTTATATTTCTCAATTCATTATATCACAATGAAATGCCGTTCTAAAACAAAAATAAAAAATTGGGGTGTCTCTGGCTCCTCGTGCAACATACTTTTCCCACAAAGCGTCTGTTAAAGATCACCAAACCAACCATTTATATTTTCTGTTAGTCTTGCACAGGCATTTTCTTAAATTTGGAGACCTCTTCCCCAATATCACAATTGTTCACAACAATATAAATTTTCTACTCTCATGCCACCAAATCACAGCTTTTGAGTTTCAAATTCAAAAAATTATAAAAATTATAAAAGTTATGGTATTCTCTGAGACCTTAACAAAACCATTTTTCTTATCGGCAACCAAGCCCTATTTAGGCGTTAAAACCATCCCATAATTTGCGAAAAGAGGTAATTTCATCCCCTAAAAATGAGAGATGCAACCTTTTTAATTTAATTTACTATGAATTTGTTGTACTTTTAATGGAATAATTATCAATTTGTTTTATCAAAAAAAGTGGAGTAGAATTCAAGATATGTATACCTACCGAAAAAAAACGCTTTTTGACGGTTATTAAAAGGTTTCGTTAATGTCTCAAAGAGTACAACTTAGAACAGTTTTTATAATTTTTGAAATTTGACAGTTCAAAAGATTCCCTTGTTAGATTACTTAGAACTGAAACGTATTTTCATCTGCGACCTGTAACAATTAGATCTAGCTATACATCTCTAGTATACTGTTGAAAATCCAACAATATTATGTGAGAAACGTAATAATTGAGCGATATGATTATTCACTCAGTGCTTGGCATCACCGTGGATCGTTCAAGATTGCAAAATATTAAACCAGAATTAACGTACGTTATTTTTTTGGCTCCGAATCCCACCTCTCGTCACATACCATTTCATTTTATGTATCTCCCAGCGCTTTTCTTTAAAACTTGCTCCACCATAATGGTGTCCCATAACAATTTGCTATTAAGGTTTACATACGACCTTATACTAAGAGAATTTATTACTCAGAAATAATACCTTTAAACCCGATTTTAATAAAGCAATTCACAAATAATGTATCGATCAATATATCGTTATAATTTCAATCATTAAAATGCCACAAATTGTCAATAAAACGTCACAGAAATGTCAATGACACAGAAATGGAAATGTCTTGCTATTAACAAAAGCATACTAGATATTCAAACTTTTCAATTATTCTGGTGTATTCCAGATTGATTAATATTTAAGAAGAGGAGAAATTGTTAAGAGTTTGCAATTCAGTTTCGATCTGCGAGCATGTGAAAAATAAATCATTTTTCAGTAAATCTCATCAGGCTATAGCGACTGAACTGTTAATGTAACCGCATGTATGCGTTAAATACACTAACATTGAAATTGTTAAAAGTTTAGAAAGGGGAATGTAAAAATTCGCTAATACTACAAGTGCACGGTTGATTCCTATATATAGGAACAAATCAGTGTAATAAATTAGCAGTTCAGTCGCTATAGCCTGATGAGATGTACTGAAAAATGATTTATTTTTCACATGCTCGCAGATCGAAACTGAATTGCAAACTCTTAACAATTTCTCCTCTTCATACTAGATATAATTTATTTTTAAATATTGACGATTCAAATGACGTGTTAAATCCAATTAGTTTCCGGTCACTTGGAAACTTTGAAGTCCCATAACTCAAAAACCTAAACATTTTTCGGCCTGATCTTGGCGACTATACATTTTTCTAGGATTGCATAGGTTATACAGCATACAAATTCAAAAAATGTACGCATATTTTACATAATGAAAATAAAAAATTTTTGAACTTTTTTATTTTTATTTTATAGCTTTAAAACAATATGGCGTGCAGCATGTGTGATCAAGTTCATCACTATTAAAATTAAAATACATATTAAAAATTAGTTGTTTACATTTTTTTTCAATCCAAAAATTTTATTTAACTTGGTTTGAATTTTATAGTTTTTAAAACATTACATTTATATTTATCCAGAGACATTGCTTTACTCAAATAAATTTCTTAAATACGTCAATTCCGTGACGCGCGTCATCACATTAAAATTTTGGTTTACCCCCATATATAATGGAAACAAAGACGTAGTCCTACGTCAAAAATACGTCTTTCATATTTCAAAACCAAGATTTTGGAAAGCGGGATTTTGAAAAGCGGGATTTTCATTTCTGGATTTTGAAAAGCGGGCACACTTGCCTTCCCCAAATTTTTGAGAGTGTTGTATATTAGTGATAATAATTATTTTAAGTATCAAGGTACTTTCTATAAACAGAAATTTGGACTAGCAATGGGTAACCCGGTATTACCAATATTAGCCGAAATACATAGTTTTGGAAAAACTTTTTAATGAAAAATTACCTTTGTTACAACAGCAACCAAATTTCATTTATAAATTTGTTGATGATATCATTTTGGCCACAAGTGAATCAAACATTGACAATATAAAATTACTTTTCAATTTATTTTATAATAAACTCAAATTTGCTGTTGCAAAAGAAAATAATAGCACATTACCATTTTTAGATCTAAAACTGCAGAGACGAGATAAAATTATTAAATTTGAATGGTATAAAAAGGATATAGCTTCAGATACGCTATTAAATTAAATTTCGATACATCCTTACCAAATGAAAAGTATGTCGCTAATTCTTTTATTAAACGAGTTTTATGTGAATTTAGACGAAAAAACATTTCTAAAAATATTAAGATTTTAACTAAAACTAATTACCCGATTAGACTTATCCAAAAATTTATTACAATAGCATACGTATACCAAATTTAACGGAAAAAATTCACAAAATTTTAAAAAGAAATTCTAAAATCGTATTAGCCAACAAAATTATTTACAAAGTTTCGGATACATATACAAAATTAAAACATAAAATACCAGTGGAGCAAAAGGACGTTGTTATTTATAAAATACAATGTAAAGTCTGTGATTCTTGTTATGTAGGAGAAGCAAGCAAAACTAGAACACAAAGAATACAACAGCATAAGATGGACGTAGCTCATATTATAAAAAGACAAGTAACAGTAGCACACAATCACTAACCGATCAGCATTAGTGAAACATCGTGCATGAAAACAAACACGATTTGGATTTTCATAATTCTATAACAGTAGATTACGAAATCAAGAAAAATAAAAGATTATTCAAAGAAGCAGGTCACCTATGGTTGTCAAAGAATCCGGTTAACTATAAAGTTGATAGTAACAGGTTACAAGGCAATTATAGTGAAAATTTTTGCTAAAATAGCAAGCCTGTTAAATCAGTCTATTTTGAGACACGTGTACGAATTAAACCCATTATGATGGTTTTAATTGGAATATTTCGTACACGTGACTCGAAATTGATCGATTTAATAGGCTTGTAATATTAGCAAAATATACTCTGGCTACTGATTAAAAGAATTCATGGTTTTATTTTACAATAAATACTGTTTCAAAATGACACTTTCATAGTACAATTTACAATCTAGCAGCCTTACTACTAGAATAAAATAAAATTGCAAAAAAAATTCTCTTCGAATACTTCTCGAGCATTGATAAATACCTCATAATTTTATTATACCTATTTTCCTCAAGCACGAAGCTTTTAGGTAACAGCCCTCAGCCTACGGCTTCGGGCTGTTACCAAGCAACGTGCTTTCGAAAAATATAATAAAATTATTTTGGGAAATTAACAATGCCCTTGGGATATTACTGCTGATAATAATATCTCAGCGAAATTCTGACAGATCTCGCGCATCTACAACAAAAAAAAAACAAATGGAGTGAACACAGCGATGTATTTAGGTTAATTTGTTTACATTTTGAAGTTAGAATTTGTCTATTTTGAATTACGTGTTTCCTCAAATTTATTCACAATAATTAATGTAATTTTAATTTAGATAACACACTAGCACTAGAACTTTTGATAACATTTAAAATAATTTTAATGTCATGGGCTTGCCTCAAACAAATTTGAAATTTAAAATCGATTTTTTTTTTATTGTTTTGCTTTAACACGAAAAATGACATTTGTTTCTAAATATGCCTACTTAGTTTGTACGTTAAATGGGTATAACGTTACATATCCAGTGGTGTTGTTATTATTTTTTATATTTTTTAATTTCACATGTTATTTTAGAATTTACCTATAAAATAATGAGAATTTTTAATATTTTCAAATATAAATTACATTATGTAATGGAATCAAATTTCACATAAATCTTTAGTTATAATTTTTTTTGTTTTTAAAAATATTACTCAGCCGACCCTTCTCTGAATTTTTAATTTTTTTTAACTACGTCACTGTTGGCTGCGCACAACGATTAAAAAATAAGTTTCGCTGAGATATTATTTTCACTATACAATTCATCTTGAATAAAGCTGGGCAATTTTATCATATTCCTGTCATTATCACAGGCGATGGTATAAATTTGGTCAATTGCTAAATCAAATGATCATAATGTTTCCATTATGATGTTTTTGAAATAAACTAATGTTTACCGCTCGGTGAATTTTACCATGCCAATGGTTTTAATGTGAATTACATTGTTGGTAATATATTGAACATTAATACACAGAATAAAAATCTAATTTAAATTAACAAACTTCTTTTTGAATTATTTATGTATGTATACTTTAAAAAGAATACAACCAATATGTAAATATTTTTTTCGGGGGTAAATTTATAATTTGCAATAAAAATTTTAAGGGATAAAATATAATACTTACTTAATTGGACCAACTTAAATTACACCTATTTTTTTAAGTCCCAACAATACAAATTTAAGAAATTTATTTTCGATCTATTTTTTATGATGGTCAAAACAAGTCATGTGTGCACTAGAAATTTTCCACCGAGATAGGATAGAGACTAGCAAGCCCATAAACACGTGAGGACAATAAAGCAATACCAGATAGTAACAATGGTTAACAAAACAAATTCTGATTGATGGTTTAAAAATAATATAAATTTGACAACCCAAATAAATTATATTTTAAAGGTGCATTTAAAAAATCGATTAAAAAGTGATAAATAGAATTAACCCGACCGAACCGTTTATAGGCGTTTGACAATTTTTAAAAAGAATTGAGGAATGAATGTGGTATAAACTAAATGTATTGTTTTAAATTTTTCGTTTTGAATTCTAGTGTATTGGTCGGTGATTTATAAATGTACCTGTAGGTATATACATCTTTATAATATTATTTTGTGGGAGTACTTTTTATTTATCAACCAAAAAATTGAGTTGACAAATTTAATTTGTAGTAGATTATTGTTAAATAATTAGAATTGTGAATTTATTAATGAAAAGATCCCGACTTTTTAGTAGTGGAAACAGTAGTTGCAGGTATAAATATAATTTTTAGGGGAAACAACAAAAAAAAAACTGTCCGGATTACGAAATTAGCCAAACTAATAGTCCATTCCTTTATTTGTACAAAATTTATTGCGCCAATAAAATAAACGAAATCTTAAAATTCCAAAAAATCTAGGTGAATCCAAACAGTTATCCTGCAGTATATTATGTAGAAACTGAAATAAGAGCTGTATGCTAAATTGAAGGAATTCAAAATCCAATTCTTTGTTTAGTTTGCCTACTTCAAGCTGTGTGCAGTAGATCACGTTTTCTTTGTTCTATAGGTTAGCTTTGTGAAATTTATTATTATTTTGATTATTTTTTGAGCATATACATATAAATAAAAAAAATATGTACTACAGAATGCTAAATGTAAACAAACCCAATGCCCAACATTTTATGCGCGTCTCATCTTATGTGGCTCCCTCTTTGAAGATACCGAGTATTATTAAGATAATCTATCAATTCCATCGTACTTGAACTGACCTAAAAATATTTTTAGATCCCTATTTTCATCGTTCATGTCGAATTTCATCGTAATTGCTTAAGAAATAGCTAAGTCTCGTCCTAATTGGCCATATTCCAGAACCTCGCAGAAAAACTTTTTATAATCCGAATCCATTGTAAATGTCAAAAGACATAATAATCGGTTAAGAAATAGCCAAGTCCCATTCTAACCGGCTATGTTCCAGAATTTTATCAAAAAATCATGTAAGATCGTAAATGTCGAATACATCTTAAATATCGAATTTCAGCTTAATCGGTTGAGTAATCGCGAAGTTACATCCTAACTGGCCATATTCCAGAACTTCATCAAAAATCCTTTTTATAATCCCATTTCCATCATAATCGGTTAAGAAGTAGCCAAGTTCCATTTTTATTGGCTATATTCCAGAACTATATCAAAAAATCATTTATTAACTCCATTTGCATATTGCATCGCAAATATCGAATTTCATCTTAATCATTTGAGTCATATCCAAGTTCCATCATAATCGGCCAAATTCAAGAAATTGACTTGATTTAAAAAGTCAATAATGAATCCCATTTCCATTCCACATATTGAATTTGATCAAAATCAGTTAAGAAGTAGCCAAGTTTCATCCTAGTTGGCCAAATTCTAGAACTTCACAAAAAATAGCTTTAGAAGCCCGTTTACATCCTAATTGTCGTATTTCGTCATAATCGGTTCAGTAATAACCAAGTTCCATCCTAATTGGCCATATCCCAAAACTTCATTAAAAATGTTTGAAGAATCCTTTTTAAATCCCGCAGGTCGAATTTTACCAAAATCGGTTAAGAAATTACCAAGAATCTCATAAATATCGAATTTCGTCTTAATCGTTTGAGTTATATCCAAGTTCCATCCAAATTGGCCAAATTCCAAACCTCATCAAAAATCACTTAAAAATCCCATTTCCATCCCACATACAGAATTTTATCAAAATCGAAACTTAAACATAATTATGTGAAGGTACTATAAAATAAACAAAATATTATGTAAACATTTTAACGTTTCACCAAAAGAGAAGAGAGAACGAAACCACAAATTTTAGTATTGATGTTCCAAAAATGTAACAGAAATTAAGTAATGTTCCAGTTTTTGAGAACGAAAATAATTTTTTTATTCTGCCGTTCGCTGTAGAAAAAATATTTTTTTCTCAAATCGGATAAAATACGTCAGTTTTCTGGTTTGTTATCTGTCAGCAAAATGAAGTATTCCACGACACTACATCGTTGCTAGGCAACTTACTAAAAACAGTACTGGAAAGTATTCCTTGCCTAGGCAGAGAATACTTTCTAGTACTGATTATCATCTGTTTTTAAGAAATACATGATATAATGTATAATCGCACGCGATTGTTATAATTCTAAGGTAACTTTGATAGTGAAATCTATTGAAAATATAAATTGGAAAATTTTGCGTATTTTAAAGAATATAATGAATAAAATGGATAATCTGATATACTGCCGATTAGAGAAAAAATCGTATGTGCAACTCGTGGAAAAACTATAATTCCCGGACTCTTATGGTTGCTGGAACTCGGCTGACGCCTCGTCCCAGCAACTTCCATACTCGTCCGGGAATATATCGTTTTTCCTACACGTTACACAATATACTATTATTTTTTTTTTTATCTATTGTTTCAAATAAAGAGGAAAATGATTTTGTTTTTTTCGCTCTGTTCGATGACGTTGTCATACAAATTCAAAATCTATCATATGTAGCGTATAATTTTTACTACAAGTGCATTGCTTTGGTAAAAAAGGATTAGATTTAGGTTTGGATTTAAAATTTCAGAAAGCAAACCGCAAAGATTTATTTAATTATTTTTGAATTTAATTTTTGTTTGATTTGTTTCATATGAATCAAATTCTAGTGGTAGGTATTGAAATTAAAAATCGGATTTGATTTAAGTAAATTCAAAAAATAATTGGATTTAGCTGAATCGAAATTACCAAAGCAATACACTCTACATACTGTATGTTTATTTTGAAAAATTGGCTGTACGTAAGAAATGATAAATTTTAAGTATACACTAGGTCAAGAATTCAAACATAGTATATTGTGTAACGTGTAGGAAAAACGATATATTCCCGGACGAGTATGGAAGTTGCTGGGACGAGGCGTCAGCCGAGTTCCAGCAACCATAAGAGTCCGGGAATTATAGTTTTTCCACGAGTTGCACATACGATTTTTTCTCTAATCGGCAGTATATCAGATTATCCATTTTATTCATTATATTCTTTAAAATACGCAAAATTTTCCAATTTATATTTTCAATAGATTTCACTATCAAAGTTATCTTAGAATTATAACAATCGCGTGCGCTGTCAATTTATTTAAAGGTCTGTCAGAGCAAACGATACCCGTCGTTAATTTGTGGTTTAGTTTAAATATAATGGACAGCAATTTTGATAATTCAATCCCAGGTACTCCGCCTGGCATCTTGGAGACAGCAAGATTGACTACACTAAATTTGTTGCCGCAGAAGTCGAGGGAGAAGTACGAAAATGCATACAAGCGTTTTATGGATTATCGCATAAATAACAAGGCCAATTCATTCTCCGAAAACGTTTTAATTGCATATTTTTCGGATTTATGTCAAAAGATGAAACCGTCAACCTTATGGTCCAACTATTCCATGGTGAGGTCGACGCTTAGCATTAACAATAATGTTGATATATCCAAATATGGAAAACTACGCGCATTACTGAAACGTCAGTCAGATGGATATAAGCCTAAAAAATCCAAAATCTTAACGAAACAACAAATAGAAACATTTATGGAACTTGCTTCAGATGATACATATTTAATGGCAAAAGTATGTTAAGATGTACGCGCTCATAATTTATTTACAAAAAATTTGTTTTCTAGGTTGCCTTAATTTTTGGAATTTCTGGCGCATGTCGTCAAGATGAACTATGCCGAATAAATTTGAATGACATTCAAGATTTGGGAAATAGGATATTGATTACCATTCCTGTTAACAAGACGAACAAGCCAAGATCATTTATTGTAAATGAAGCGTATATCGAAATATATCGTAGATACATAGCATTACGTCCCACTGATTTCGATAACCCTCGATTCTTTTTCAAATTAACAAACGGTAGAGGTAACAGACAAGTAGTGGGCATACATCAGTTTGGCAAATTGCCTCAAACTGTAGCTACTTATTTGAAGTTGCCAAATGCGATAGAATATACAGGGCACTGTTTTCGCAGATCATCTGCTACAATATTGGTAGATACAGGTGCAGATTTGACTTGCCTTAAGAGACATGGTGGTTGGAAATCGGCAACGGTTGCCGAAGGGTACATTGATGATTCTCTAAATAATAAAATTGAAGTTGCAAACAGAATTTTAAATACCACCGAACAAAATCCAGGTGTGGACCGTAACATGACCGAGATAAAAATTTTCAATACTACCGAACAAAATCCAGATGTGGACCCTAACATGACCGAAATAAACGATAATAGTGCATCAGTGGCTACAACTAACCTTAATTGTAATGCATCTGCGCCAATTTTCAACACCTGTACAAATTGTACAATTCATGTAAATATAACCAATAATAAATAGTTGTTAAATATGTAATTTTACAATTATAATAATAAAAACTAAATAAATTAAAATTATATCATGTATTTCTTAAAAACAGATGATAATCAGTACTAGAAAGTATTCTCTGCCTAGGCAAGGAATACTTTCCAGTACTGTTTTTAGTAAGTTGCCTAGCAACGATGTAGTGTCGTGGAATACTTCATTTTGCTGACAGATAACAAACCAGAAAACTGACGTATTTTATCCGATTTGAGAAAAAATTGTTTTCCTTATTTTGTGTCATTTTTGAATGACGAGAAACAGAAAGCTTTGTTGTTTAAAATTATAGTATAGTGTAATAAAACTCCTTGAGAATGGTGTACTACACTGAAAATTTGAGAAATAATTTTTTTATATATTTAATTAAATTAAAAATTTAATTAAAGTAAATAAGGTATATAATTAGCCTAACCTCTGCTATCATAAAGCGGTTTGTTGCTAAAGTCAAATTATCCAAGCAACAACGAGAAGACAGTCATGGAAAACACTCATAGGCATTGATAAAATTAGCTAATTTTAACCTAACTTGACGGAGATGCAGGGAAATTACTTTCAACCAGTTTCTTCATTTAGTATTAGATTTGTTGTTTTTGATCCCCTGGAGGTAGAATAAATTTCTCTATTGCGTCACAAGATTTTATTTTATTTTTCTTTCCAAAAAATAGATTCCAACCGTATCCAGTTATTCTACATACGTAGTTGATTTTCGTACAAAATGTGCATCTTTTATAACAACATGCAGTGCAGATCTTCCATATTAGTACTTTACGTCAAACGTGCTGGATCTTAAGCTGTCGTAATTTAGATCATAAAAAAACAGTATTACAAAATCTCGTATTTCATAATCATGTATTCATATCCCGTAATTTAAAATCTCGTAGTTTGAATTTTTTACGGAATTAATCAAATTATAAAACAATTTTTGGTGTTAAGTAACTATTTCTTGTAATTTTTTTATAATAAATAGTATTAAAAAATAATATTATTTAATTTAAAACTAAATTATTCGTGATCTATATGTATATTAATAAAAATGAAAATCTGTATCTGTGTTTTATACGTTTACCACGGATCATCTAATCAAATTGAGTTTTTACATAAGGGTTTTATACCAAAAGGTTTTCGTAGTATTTTCGAAGGAGTCCGGCCCCTGAGCCTAGGTGCTCCAAACAAAATGTTTGTAAAATTTCGAGGGAGTTACATTTTTTAGACATTTTATTGCCATCTTTTACTTATGACCAGATTTTCGTGGTATTTACGAAAGGTCGGGCCCCTGGAGTTAGATGCCTTTGAACACTCCAATTAAGTTCAAATGACTACATCCTGTTCGAATTTCGATTGCTATCACAATCAATAAGGCACAAGGACAAGCGCTGAAGGCAGCCGGAATAAATTTAGAGTCTGAATGCTTCTGTCATAGTTAATCATATGTGGCCTGCTCCCAAGTCGGCAATCCAAAAAAACTATTTATCTATGCCAAAGATGGTAAAGCACGAAATATTGTCCAGAAGCTTTGGCTTGAATTAGGTACCATTATTTAATCTTATTTATTTAAATATATTTTATTACTAAAATGCTTTTATCGTTTATTTTAGGACTTCGATTTCTTTATACTTTGAAACTACAATTATTTAATTTTATTTGCTTTCATAGGTAATGATTAAAAATTTGAAGTTTATTACTTAGCTAAAATAAAATAAAACATATTTTTTTTTATCCCGGGCAAAGCCGGGTACTCCCCCTAGTTTTTTACCAACACAATATTTTGCGTTTGGCAATTTCATTCACTATAGCCAATTTTTATTTTGGCATTCTTGTAGCCTTCCATATAAATATACACGTTTTTATGAGTAGCAAAATAAAACTTTCTGTATGCTAAATCCACAAAAACGCAAAAAAATACAATATTTATATCTCAAAAGCTATAACAACAGCGAAACGCCACTCAATCTTTCCACATTGTTTTTTGTAACGCAAATTCATTTCGCCTGAAAATGAATCACGTTTATTTACACAGTATTTCGGGGTTAAGCCAACAAAACCAAAATGAAATTTATCACAAAACAAAAAAAAAAAAATTAAAAATGCGGTTTTGACAAAAAAAAATAAACTTTTCCATCAGACTAATTCGTGTGGTACAAAATAATTTACTGCGTAAATTCAATTAGGACTATCCACCTGTTAAAAATTGGTGAATAAATTAGTTAACTGGTTACTAACTACAAAATTTGTATTTTTTATATATATTTCCAGGTTTGATTGTGGCTCAGGCACTGGGAAAGTACGATCCCAAGAGACCGTAATATTAAATCAATGGAATACGGTAACAGTGTATCGACACAGATGGGATGCATGGCTTGTGCTGAATAAAGGCAATCGGGTTCAAGGCAGATCGCAGGTATAATATATCCAAATTTTTATTTTTTTGTTATATGTTCGTTGATTTATTACCCATTTTATTGTGTACCAATGGCTCGGGTACACACTACACACCTACTATACACACATTCCAAATCAATCTGGTTGTTATTTTTTGTTGAACAAGAAAAACAAAAAATTCCAATTCATTGAAGAAAATAACAACATTGGGGTTTATTATAAATATTCGAATCAATTTTTTTACGGAAAAATACCGAAAAATTTCTTATCTTGAAATCCAGTCACGGTTAACTTTTTTTTTTTTTTTTTTAATTCAAAGGACACACAAAAAAAGGAATAAGTAAACAAAAAAAGAAACGGGATATTTCCTTTTTTTTTGTGTTTATTTATTCCATACATCGATACAGAATATGTATATAAGTTACCAGTCCTCTTGATCATTTCCTTGGGTTTAATCACTACGTGATTATTTACACAAAAAGGATGGTAATTTGCGTTGGATGGAATCTTAGCAAAAAAAAAAGACACCGTAAGAAAACATTGGGTTAAAGAACCTAATCCTAATCGAAAGGATGTAAACGAACATGTCTGATTGTTTAGTGTGGTAATCATTATACATCATTGTGTGGCTACAAATATACGGTAGACAACTATATCAAATGAGATTGATAGTGCGGAGGGTAAAATATTCATTCAAATGACGAATATGTAAGCCGATCCTTTGGTTTATCGTTTTTTATTTTCACTTTAGTATGTAATAATGTAGCAATTGATTATAATACAAGTTTGAGGGGGGTAATGGGTGATTAAGTATCCTGTTTTTATGTATAGGCGTACGTATATTATGTACCAAACTGATTCATTGTATGAATGGGTAGTGTACGGTATATACCGGAATATGTATACACGAATGAAGATTTATTGATTGTTAAATGACAATTTAAAGAAAGAAATAAAATATTTTTATTTATACAACTGAGAGTTCAAGCTACAACAACTCTGAAGTAAATAAGAATAGTTTATTGAAAATAAGTTATATTGTTCCTTATATCGCAATTGTGTACATACATGTACATATACTAAACATTTATCTTATGGCATCTAAGCGACAGTGATTAAGTGTGGAAAGTTTCTCTTTTTTTGTCTCGATTATTTATTGTTGATTGCTTTTGCGAAGATGTAGAATAAGGATATCTGAAATAAAGTACATATACGTTATATTGTGTGTGGGTAACTGTTGATGAAGCTTATTGCGGAAATAAATACAGATATTAAAGTTAAAGTTTGTATAAGTTGTACACCTAAACTATTCCAGCATTGGTTTTAAGCCAAATGTGAATCTTTTATAAATTTTGAAATGTTATTTGGCAATTTTTCCAGTATAAATATTCTTTCTTTTTTACCAAAAGCTAAATTAAAATTAACCATAATTTAATTAACTTAATTATTCTACTTTCCATTTGAATTAATAAACTTTTAAAATTCCAATTCTAGGAAAAATTACAGTTAATTTAGTTAACTGTAATTTTGACTTGAGCGATGGAATATTTTCTTCCTTGAAGATGACTATACCAATTTTAATGTTCGGTGCTTCATTTGTCCAAAGGTGCCGATGTTGAATCTCTTGGATATATTCCTTGGACCAACGAGACCAGAAGTTTCGGAATATGCCCTTTGTGAGGTTCAGAAAATTTAAGAAGTTCGAACGATTCACGTAGCTCTGTGTTGGCACCGACGAAGTCCCCATGTAGAAATAAATCTTTTTATTGCACCCATAGATGATGCTATTGAAAGTGACGCTGCCACTCTGCCAGCTCTAAATGAACGGCCTTTGTGGCAAAGTAGACAAAGACGGTTTAGTAGGTTTTTGTCGGTACTCGCCCACGAATCGTGAAATGCATGCTTGCAGCTCACGTAATTTGTACTAGTCGTATAACAACGTGGAGCCTGTTAACGACTTCAGCTGAAGAAATTGGACCCTAACGACAACTAGTAGGGTTTCTCCTACTGTAAATGAAGCGCAAAAGGTAACTTATAGCATTTTGTATAGTGAGAAATGATCCTCTTGTGTGTAAGCGCTAAATCATCCCTTCTATGTCTTCTAACTGCATGGATTAGATCGAACTCATCGCAATTAAAAATTGTATAGGATTTTTTAGTTCGGATAATTCGATTTCATTCGATGGCAAAAACGATTTGGACCAGGATTCGTCAGATGATTGAAGAAAATTTTGACCATTCCACCATAATTCAGAAATAATTAACTGCTCTGTCCACGCGAACTCAAATCGTCCGGATTGTGACTGGAACTGACATGGTGCCAATTTTTTTGTTGCAACCAAAGATTGCATGTTAGATACACGGTTAGCAACTAATGTTTTTCAACGAGCGGAAGGCGCGTTAAGCCAATGTAACACAATCATAGAGTCAGTCCAGAAAAAATATTCGTCTAATGAGACATTTAAATTAGGTTTCAGTTTTGCAACCAACTTGGACAACAACTGAGCTGCTAGAAGCTCAAGTTGATGTAGGGTCGTTTGTTTAACGGGAGCGACTCGAGATTTTGAACACAATAGTCTAACATAACACCATTGGTGGTGTGACTTTGAGCATAGACTGCAGCACCGGAACGTTTCTGGCTAGCATCCGCAAAACCATTTAGATGTTTGTTTTAGTTCGACAATGATTGAACATACCATATTTCGCGGTATATAAAGCCCTTGAAGTTTTTGAAAATTTTCACGAAAATGATAAATTGCCATAGTTGCTGCATAAACATTTTCCCTAGTATGACAATTAGCGATATCAGCCCAATGGGACAAAATATTTTAGCTATTTCAGAAATAACTGTGCGTTTTGTTATTCTCGGAGATTCTTTACCTAGGTTGACATTAATACGAAACGTATCAGAATTAGAATGCCAATAAAAATCCAAAGTTTTGTTAAATTCGTCATCGTCTATTTGTATAAGTTGCTTTATTTGAACACCACTTATGGAGTGACATACCTGCAGATATAAGAATGAATGATATCTTATCCTTAACAGCAACGACTTCTTCTTTCGAATTAAATCCACTCAGAAGATCGTCAAGATACATATCAATGGAAATTGTAGAGCTCGCCGTTGTAAATTCTGACTCGTAATCTAGAGCCTGTTTTGAGCTGATATGTGAGTAACGAATCGTATGAATCAAATCGCTAAAATATATATAGAAATCTTCGATCATCGACCTGACGATACATTTTTGTGATATCTGCACTTATCGCGTGCGCACTTATGTGAGCGAAATCTGAGTAAAATTAAGAAGAGTTCATTTTGTATGATAGGGAGTTTCCTCCCTCAACCTTATTTTTGTCTCCGAATCAAACTTTGAAGACATCAAATACGTAATCAAATCATCCCAGTATTCAGTAGGACTGAGAGGTCGAAAGTGAGAATTAAACTCATTAAATGCTTGAGTTTATTAAATCGCTTAAACAATAACTCCCTAGCTTGTTCGTAATTTGCCGCAATGAACTCTAAATTTTCAAATGGCTTAGCCCCACGACCCTTACAACAACTTTTGAGATATTAAACTTAATGAAATCTTTCTACCGAGGGTTATTATGAATGTGAGTATCGAAGGATTCGATGAAACTGCAAAATGTTGTCGGCTAGCCTCGAAATATTTCGAATGTCAGTTCAGGTAATTTTGGAAGGAAACCAATATCCTCAATTGTTTTAATGGATGATTTTTTAGACGTATGTTCTAATTCTTCTATTCTATCTTCCGATAACGTCCTCAATTTGTAATTGTGTCAATCTTCGTCGGCTCGTATCGTGATTTCCAACTCAGACTTATCTTCTAACTTAAGAGTAGTTTGAGTTTCCATAAACTAAGGACATACTTCGAAACTAGATTATCATATTTTACTTTTTTTTAACCAAGCCACTTTGTTTCCATATTCATCAACATTTCTGTTTATGATGAGATTTTCCGACAGTTTTTGTAGATTAAAAAAATTAAAACATTTCATTTCATTGACTAAGGACCCTTGTCTTTATTTTTACATCTGGTGGTTCTTGCCGCCTTAAAAATTTCAATCCAACCATTCATTATAAAAACCGATCTATATCTTTTCAATTGCTCTATTGATTAATGCATGGAATCACACTCCATGTACGTATGACCGGATTCCAAAAAAAATTGTTTGATGACTTGAAGGTGGGTGGAACGAACAACATAGAGCAGAATTGCAGCAATTTTTTGGTTTCTATTTTGCCCACCACACGTATCAAAAAAAAACGGCAGCTCTGTAATTTGTTGTGGTAATGAAATAATGTATCTTAACAGTATTGATCCAATTTCAGAACTGCCTCATTTGCCAGCCTTTTTTTCGTTATACCACTTTCATATACAGGTAGGTTATAAACAATTATCTTGTATTTGAGATGATACTGAGGATGGTATCTGCAAGACACTCTGGAGATCAAATGTAACCATTTGCAAATTGTCGTCCAGTCGTGATCGTTGCTTTTTTGAATTCCTAGCCATGTTGCAGTCTTTTCAGTTGATATGCAAGTCATATTCACCTTGTAGTTGTTCTTTTCTTGCAGAGTCTGCTAAATAAACTCATGTGCAAATGGTGTACTGAACTTTTTTTGGTTTGATGAAAGATAGATTGTATTGAGTGCAAAATACTTTCCTTTACACATTTTCTTTCACTGGCATCTCATTAAAATTAGAGCAATAAATTTGGTATAGCTCATACATTTTACGGATGGACAGAGCGCTGTCAACGTTATTATTTTGGAGAGATTGACGCATGTAATGTCCTGGTATAGTCGAAAAATCTTCAATGTGTTGCTTAACTATATTTGTCGCATGATTGCTAGTTTTGTTGCCTGGAAGTTTCTTCCCACGTTTATCATCGCCTTCGAAACTGCAACAGGCATTGCTTGAAGATAAAGCTTCATTTATAGGACCATTTGAGATGCATAAGGTTTTTTGAAAAAAAATTGCACACACTCTCTATAATTGTCATTGACCATTGAATAGATAGTATGGCCTTGATTGACTTCGTGAACTATTATGTGTACCGAATGAAATTTGTGATTCCCCAATTTATATTATCTCATAGGTTACTACGCAAAAGAAAAAAACTGATACCGTTATTTTGTAGAAAACAATTTAAAAAAACGAATAAACGTCAAATTGGGCATTTGTTTTATTTATTTCGAAATGGACGCATCAGAACGAGAAAAACGTGATTTAATAATTAGATTGTGCAATGATCATCCGAAGTATACCAATAAAAAAAATTGCTAAAGTGGCCGGTGTTTCCAATAATACGGTAACAAATGTAAAAATAAATTTCAAATCAATGTTTCTCTATCACGCAAACCCGGATCCGGAGCTAAAAAAGGTGCTCGAAATAAAATGTTGGATCAGAAAATTGTAAGAGTCATTACCAAAACATCCCTCGATGTCTGTGCGGGATTTGGCCAGGAAAATCAAAACAACCAAATCGATGGTGGAACGAGCTAAAACCAGAAATAATCTACGGACATACAAGAAGTCAAAAATCCCGAAAAGAGGTGTTGAACCATTTAATAGAGGGATCGATCGAGCAAAGAATCTTAACAAATGGTTGAATGAAAGAAAAGATTCTTGTATAGTAATGGACGAAGAAACCTACGTCAAAATGGATTTCTCGACACTTCCAGGTCCCCAATATTACATCAAAAAGAAAGGTGAAGAACTGGACGAAGCAATTACTACCAAAGCTGTTGAAAAATTTGGCAAAGAAACGTATGGTTTGGCAAGCAATTTGCCAATGCGGCTTAAGATCAAGTCCATACATAATAAATGGGTTTATGAAAAAGTAAATGTTCGCCGTAAAATGAACAAAAAGTTTGAATGAATACTATTATTTAAAAACTGTACAATATGTGCAATAGAACAATTAAAGAAAAATATTGGTTATATATTGCCGTTTAGTTTTAATTCTTCATTTACAAATCACAAATTTCATTCGGTACACATAATATGTTTCTCCGAAGTAGTTGCTTTATTCACAAAAGAAACTTATACACATTTCAAAATAAAATCTTTTTGTCTTTTACATTTATTCATTGCCAGTATATACTGCAAATTTTGATTCGATCGTCTTCTTTAAAATGTAAATTGCATTTGTAACGGCAATTTGCTATACATAGTTACATTTCTTAGGACTCTTCGCTTGTTTTTTTACAGAATAATTTTTATAAGGCAAACATTTTGCACGGTTGGTTTTTATGATGTCAACATTCCTCATCGCCGGATTTCTCTGTTTCCAACGATATGAGGCACTTTTAGTTAATAGATGATTTTCATTATTTCGGTTCTCCTTTCCATTCGAAGCACTGTAGTTAGCGTCAGAGTATATGGAAAAATCACTTACACTATGGCATGATGGCGTTGGTGACCGCAGATCACTGTCGTCATCACTCTGATCGTTCACATCTGTAATTTCGATATTTCGAGTTCTTGCTTTCCGATGCGAGTAGTTTGAGACTTAATATTCGAAGAATACGATTGCTCAATATTTTAAAAAATTACCCGATAAGATCCGAGGGTTCTATTCTTATTGCATATCGTGTTTTTAAACTTAGCCCTAACTTGCTTAGTAGTATTAGTAACATCAAGTTACTTATCAAATAATTCAAAATTAACACGAATTTTCCGAATTTTTTAAAATTTTCGTAGGTTTTCAAGATTTTTACAGCCTTTCCGATACTTTTCAATTATATCCAGATTTTTCTGTAGTATTTAAATTGTTAGAAATCTTCGAAATTTTTCGAATTTTTCTGGGGTAATCGAAATTGTTCGGGGTTTATTCTAGATTAAATTTAAGCTCATTGAAAATAAAAACTCTAAATTAATCCCAAAATACAGCCTTCCTTTATAATAACAAATTTAAAAGTCACATGGTTTGGTTTGAAAAGCTCTCAAAACGAAAAGCTCTTAATAATTTACATTGAGCACAAATATACTAAATCCTACCCAAAATTCCGACATCCCCTGTTTTATGAAATTTCGAAGTAAAATGTGTTATTTAAACAGATTCAATAAGTGAAAGCTCTTAAAACTAAAGCTCTTGACAATTTTTTGAAATACATAATTTATGCTCATAAAACATTTTATTAAAAACCAGAAATTATTAAAAAGCTCAAAAATGTTAAGATGAATGTCAAACTTAAAGCTTATAGCTTAAAGCTTAGAAAACAAATATTCTAAATTTATTTCAAAATCCCACCTTCTTTTAAACTATCAAATTTCAGAATAAATAGTAAATGATTTCGGTTAAGAAGTTTCGATACGTGTCAGCTCCTAGAACTAAACGTTCGAAATTTTTTGCAAATACAAAATAAAACGTTTTAGCAAAATCCTCAAACTGTGAAAAGGCTCAAAAATGTTCATTTCAAACCCAAAAAGAATAAATTAATTATCAATCTTAAAGCTCACTGGAAACAAACATTCTACATATATCCCAAAATTCTGTTATAAAGGGTAATTTTGAGATAAATTGTTTAGAGAGTTTCGATCAGTGAGAGCTCTTAAAACTGAAACCTCTAGAAACTTTTTCCACTTAAAACAGTGTAACAAAATTCTGAAATTATTAAAAGTCTGAGAAATGTTAAGTTTAAACCCAAATACATAGTATTAATTACCGGCAGGAAGTTAGCATGAAAAGTTAGCACGAAATTATCAAAAAGTTTAATAATCTGGTACTACTGTACTAAAAAATGTATTAAAAATTAATCCTGGAACTAAACCATTAAAAATTTTGGTGCATTAAATTTAAATAACTATTAAGAAAAACGAAAAGAAATAGATTTTAGCTTAAATTAGTATCAATTTAAAATGATGTTTGAAAAGACCCGATAATAATAATCTGGGAATGTAATACTAGAAAGAGCAGTTAATTCCCATTTTTCCAAAATATTTTTAAAGAACTCCTCTCAATTTTTCCCAGAATATGTCTCGGCTGTTTCACAGAATATAATACTAAATGGTTTATAACTTTTGAGTGGGTCATACGAAATTTCTGAATTTTGCCACAGAACATCGTAAATGGCCGGCCTATATAACGAAATTATAGCTGAGGTTGACAAATTAATGGTTCAGTAATTCAAAAGCAATTAGTACTTATAGTTGAACATTCATATGAAATGTTTGAAAGTTGAGGTTAATGAAATCTGTTTGAAACTTTTCAAGGGGTCATACGAAATGGAACATGGTAAATGATCGGCCTATACTATCAAATAACAATTGAAATTGACAAATTAACGGTTCAATAATTCAAAAGCAATTAGTACTATCTACTATATACTAGCTAATGGGATGAACATTCATTTGAAATGTTTGAAATGTTAATGAAATCTGTTTATAACTTTTGAAGGGGCCATACAAAATTCCTGAATTTTGCTATGGAACATGGTAAATGGTCGGCCTTTATAATGAAATAACAACTAAGGTTGACAAATTAGCAGTTCAATAATTCAAATGCAATTATTGCTTATGGTTGAACGTTCATATGAAATGTTTGAAAGTTGAAGTTAATGAAATCTGTCTATAACTTTTGAAGGGGTCATACGAAATTTCTAAATCTTGCCATGGAACATGGTAAATGGTCGGCCTTTATAATGAAATAACAACTAAGGTTGACAAATTAACTGTTCAATAATTCAAAAGACCTTAGTAATTATTGATTAATCATCTGAAAAAATTTTAATTTGAAGTATCCCACACCAACCCATTTTGAATGGGTCATTAGAGAATTCTAAAAATTCCTTTGTAACATTATAAATAGATGTTCTATAAGAGGAAATTAAATCTGTGGTAAAAAATTGCTGGTTGGAATATTATAATGGCTTTAGCTAAAACAAAGAAACCTGTTTTTAAAGGAATATATTATTTGGTTCGGATCATTCTGGGTCATGAAATGTTTTTCAAAATTGAAAAGTATTTTTCTGTTTTATTTTTCAAATATTTAAACTTATATTTAAAAATGTATTTGTGTTGTTCCTTTATGTCATGTAAAATTTTACTATTTAGCTAATTCTTAAACCATTTTCGTGCTGACTTGTACCTTTCAGTACTAAAAGTAGAACATTAAAGATGTAAACCATTAGTGTTGCCATTGCGTTTTTCGTGCTAACTTTTCGTGCTAACTTCACAGACATGTATTAATTTATACCTATCAAGCCCAAAGCTCATTGTAAAAAATATTCTAAATGTATCCCAAAACTCCGTGCTTTTTTTTTTAATATTAAATTTCGGAGTAAAACGATTTGATTCAAAAAGCTTCGATAAAAGAAAGATTATAATAATTTCAAATTTCCTAGTGAAATGGTTTGGGTTGATTAAAAACTATTGAAAATTTACATTGAGAACAAATATAGTAAACTATTCCTAAATTCCGTTACCCTATTTAAAATCGAATTTCTGAGTAAAATGGTTTAATATAAAAAGCTTTTATAATTTAAGGCTCTTAAAACTAATACTGCTTGACATTTTTTAAAAAAACAAAATTTTTGATCATAAAACATTATAAGATAAACCTTAAATTATAGAAATTCTCCAAAATGTTAAGTTCAAACCCAAAAGGTATAAATTAATTATCAAGCTTAAAGCTCATTGAAAACAAATATTCTAAATTTATCTTAAAATACCACTTTCCTTTATAATATTTTAGCCAAAATTCTGCTACTAAAATCATACTTTTGAGTAAAATGGGTTGATTAAAAAATATTTGATAATTGAAAGCTTATAAAATTAAAAGTTCTTGTTTTTTTGTATATATATATAAAACCTAAAAGTATGAAAAAGTCTCAACATTAAAAGTTAAGTTCAAATCCAAACTTATTTATATTAATTATCAAACGTAAAACTAACCGACAATTTTTGCAGATACTTATTTTATGCTTATACCATTTTTTAACAAAACTTACAGATAATTCGATATTTAAGAACTTTAAAGAATATTCAAGATACTTCGAAAATTCGACATTTTTGAGATTATTTCAAAATTCTTGGTATTCTTCAAATTAAATTCGAAATTTGTGATGATTTATCGATATATTCAGAAATCGTCAGAGCTTTGAGTTGAAAGATGTTTCGTGTAATCTACTCTCTAAATCAGATACTTTTAATTAATGCGAGACTAGACAGTAGGAAAAAATAAGTTTTTCACTGAAAGCTTTACTTATTCTTAGGTACAGTAAGCATGTTTAGAGGCCCAAAAAAATTTTGCGGGGGGCCTGAAATTTGTAGTTATGCCACTGTCTCTACTACACCTACACAAATTTGAATGTTTGAAAGAGTAAACAAGTAAAAAATTAAGAAAAAAGGAAACAAAGAATAATGTTGCTTTTGTTTTAGAATTGTTGCAACTATCGAACGTAGATTGAAAAAATGATGCTAAAACCAAAAGTTGCACCTGTTGAATGTTGCAATAACCCATACTGTAGATCGAACAAACAAAGTATAGGCATACCAACAAATGATATATCGTAGGCAGTTGTAGTAGGCTGGGCTCGCCTTTTATGTGGATAGTTTTACAATTTACTGCTGATATACTCAAAAACACTACTTCTCAAAATAAAATGTTGCGTTCAACTGAGAATTATCGCTATCAACTTTCGCTACAGTGGTACCCCGCTTTACGGACGCTTGCTTTACGGAAATTCGAAGTTACGGACATAACAAATTTAGGCCAACAATTTCGATATGCGGCTGCAATATTCGCAAATACGGACAAACATTTTTTTTTCATTTTCCTTTCAATAAATTTAAGGTGACGTACCACCTTCAAATTTTCAAAAAATCAAAATTTTTTTATGATAGAATATGTTAGAATGAACGTTTAAGAACATGATTTTAACATGAAAATCTCAAAAAAAAAATTATTTATATTTTTATTTTATTTATTGCGAAGGGCGCCAAAGTCGTTTTTTTTACGATTTTGGTCTACTTCGCTGTATCGCTACACCGACTTTCTCTTAGTAACACCTGCTTATATATACATGACATGCATATATATAATATAATACGTTATTCTCTCACATAACAGCTGTAAAAGTAGAGGGAAAATTTTTGAGAGGGAGGTATATTGTACGGTGCAGGCATCGCAGATTAAATGTTGGTAAGGTTTATTACAAAAAAAAAAAATTTTAACTTTAAACACGATTATCTCGAAATGACGTTTTTCAAGTTGGCGTGCAAGATTGAGAAAAAACTACTTATCCAATCGTTCTAATATTTTAACACGTCGATCTACATATATTTCTGCTCAGAATGAAGTACGGAAGGAATAATCGGCTTTCAATTTTTTGAGTTACAACTAATTGGGGGGGGACAAAAAAGCTGCATTTTCGAAAAAATGCCGCCATTTTTTTATTTTTCAACGAATTTTTTTTTTTAGTTCATTCCAAGGGCGATTTAATGCTGAATAAAACTCCGTTTTTTTTTGTTCAGACGTTTCTGAGATCAGTTATGATGCACGCCGCGAATTTTCAGTGTTTTTGGAAAACCGTTATAGCAGACGACAGTGGGCTAAAAAAAATCTAAAAATTTTATACTTTCAGTTAAATAAAATGTCAATGGAAAGTTTCAGTAAGATATCTCTTTTTATTCCATTAAAGAAAAATCTTTGAAAAACTTTTTGTTTTTCAATTTTGAAGGTGGTACGTCCCCTCAAGTTTCAGTTTCAGTATAATTTGTTATTTGGTAAAGCGCGGTGCTGATTTATTGCTGCTCCGTACAATTTTTTAAACAAATTGTATTAATATGACACCCCAGAATGAGTGAAAAGCGAACAGTAAGTATAGAAAAAAAGTTTGTGAAAAAAACGCGTTAATCGATCACATTACAAGTAAAGCTAGATGTTTTACGATGGTTTGGCGCGGGCGAGAGAAATAGTGAAATCGCCAAAGTTCTAGGCTTGTGTACAATGTCGACGAGACGGGGCTTTTCTGGAAGCGAATGCCACCAAGGACTTTTATCTCTAAAAAAAGAAATCAGCTTCGTGATTCAAGGCAGCCAAAGACAGAATTACAATATTGGTTGGAGGAAATGCTAATGGAAAACCGCTACTAATTTATCATTCTGAAAATCCTCGGGCTTTCAAAGGTGTTGATAAGGCACAGCTCAGGATAACTTGGTGGTCAAATACAAAAGGCTAGATGACGTCTTTTTGAAGATTGGCTAAATAATGATTTCCCAAATTCAGTGACAAAATTCAACGCTGATCAAAATATTTCGAACATGGTTTTGTTAATCGTTGACAATGCTCCCAGCCATAAACTAAATAACGATCCGGATAATATCAAAGTGATATTTCTACCATTGCAAATTTTTAGGAATACTATTTGCGACGATTTTTAAAAAACCTAATTGAGTCTATTGATGGGTCAAACCAAGCCTCAGTTAAATAATTTTGAAAGCAATTTAATATAAAGGCTGCAGTCGATAATATAATACGATCGTGGTTTGAGGTGAAGGAAGTCACTGTGAGTGGTGTATGGATGAAATTATGGCCAGAGTGTACGTATAAATTTCAATCTTCACATTCGATACACGACATCACATTCTAAATGAAATTGTCTCTATTGCACATAAAGCTGGAATGCAAGAAGTTGACACCACAGATGTATCAGGACTTTTAGAATGTGATGATAAAGACATTTCCAATGAAAATTATTAATGCTAATAGAAGACACCACCAATGCACGACGTATAGAAATATCTCCTAAACATGATAATTCGGCCGTTTTGACAATAAATAAAATTTCAAAAGCATTTTCTCTTGTTCTCAAGAAGCCTTGGAGATATTTTCAGAGAATGTTCCGTCCACAGAAAGAAGCCTTTAAGTATCAAGACAAATTGAAAATGCTCCCCTGTGCTACAAGGAGTTGTATTGAAAAACTAAGAAACCATCAAAACAGACTGACGAACATTTAAATTAACGATCCACCAGCTCCAAGAAATTTAAGAAAGCAAATTATAACAAAAGTTTCGATAAACTTTCGACTAGCTCAGACAATCCCTGAGATACATTTGATAAATAAGGTGTTATAAATCTATGAATTATTTGGTTTATTTAAAATGAATAAGTTTGATTTGTGTTTCATTGTAATTTATTCATTACTTTCGTATTTTTTACGACTTAAACCAGAGCCTTCTAGAGTATAGAGCCATAATCATTATGACGTATTTTTTAGAAGCTTTTTTAGTGGTATAACTTTTCAATGATTTCCATAGGAATTCATAGTAAAAATGGTGTTTTTTAGCTTCAAGTTTTTCAATGTAAAAAGCAAAAATGTTACAAAATTTTTATGCAAAAGTGTTCTACAAATCTTTAGCAGCAATTTACAGGAAGGGTATATTGGTATTAAGTAAATATTAATTGCAGAAATATTAAAATTAAATTATTTCTAAAATATATTTTTCGAACTTTCATTTTGAAAAATACATCAAAGTAGGCTCTGACGAATTAAAATAATACTTGCTAAATTTATCTTTAGTTTTACTAGTGTGCGTTAGATGTCTCAGATTTATACAGAAAAACACGAAAAAAATTGTTTAATCACAAAATTATGACACGTTCTTAATATTTTGAGAATTTGTTTTGCTTTTCCTACAATTTTTGAACTTGAAACTTCCCCAGGTGGCAATTTTTCGTACGATTTTTCAAAATGTTTACTGCCATCTATGTAATGTGTATTGACTTAATGCACACGATTTGTAGTAAGCTTTTCTTTGTAATTTGACCAGAATGCTGTTGTTATGAACTTTTTTTTATATTTTGGTTTAAATAAATCAATTATTACAAGAAAATGAAAACGATTTACTTAAACGATATTCTTATATGTTGAAATTCAAACATTTATGAAAATATTTCAGAAATCATAATAGAGAATTTGTAACGTTTTCATTTACAAATTTGTCTTTGGAAAAAAAGTGATTTCCCATATGTTTTATGCGTTTTACTATGGAAATTTTGGTTTTTTCCTCGTTTCTAATTCCCTTATAAAAGCTTCGTTTTTTAGATTATGGCTTGTATAATCAAGGTTGCTTTGCTTAAACTCCTATTTTGACATTATTCGTGCGAATTTATAATAAAATTGATTTTGTTTTACGCATCAATAATTTTCCAATATGATATAGTAAAGGCACTTTTTGTTTAACGGATTTTCGGTTTACGGACAATTTGGAATGACCGCATCCTTTCCATAAAGCGGGAGATTACTGTTTATAGAATTGAGTATTGAAATTAAGGCAATCTACTTAATCTAGTAAAAAAATTACGGTAACTTAGATAATTGTATTAAATTGTCAGACCAATCACGACCAACAGCAAAGCAACCTTGATTATACAAGCCATAATCTAAAAAACGAAGCTTTTTTAAGGGAATTAGAAACGATGAAAAAATCAACATTTCCATAGTAAAACACATAAAACATATGGGAAATCACTTTTTTTCTTAAGACAAATTTGTCAATGAAAACGTTACAAATTCTTAATTATGATTTCTGAAATATTTTCATAAATGTTTGAATTTCAACATATATAAATGTCGTTTAAGTAAATCGTTTTCATTTTCTTGTAATAATTGATTTATTTAAACCAAAATATAAAAAAAGTTCATAACAACAGCATTCTGGTCAAATAAAAAAGAAAAGCTGACTACAAATTGTGTGCATTAAGTCAATATACATTACATAGATGGCAGTACAAATTTTTTAAAAATCGTACCAAAAATTGCCACCTGGGGAAATTTTAAGTTCAAAAATTGTAGGAAAAGCAAAACAAATTCACAAAATATTAAGAACGTGTGATAATATTGTGATTAAACAATTTTTTTTCGTATTTCTCTGTATAAATCTGAGACATCTAACGTACACTAGTAAAACTAAAGATAAATGTAGCAAGTATTATTTTAATTCGTCAGAGCCAACTTTGATGTATTTTTCAAAATGAAAGTTCGAAAAATATATCTTAGAAATAATTTAATTTTTATATTTTTGCAATTAATATTTACTTAATACCAATAAATCCTTCCTGTATATTGCTGCTAAAGGTATGTAGAACACTTTTGTATAAAAATTTTGTAACACTTTGGGTTTTTTCATTGAAAAACTTGAAGCTAAAAAACACCATTTTTACTATGGATTCCTATGGAAATTAGTGAAAAGTTATACCACTAAAAAAGCTTCGAAAAAATACGTCATAATGATTATGGCTCTATACTCTAGAAGGCTCTGCCAACAGTCGTCAACTGAACTCTATAAAAGTACTAAAACCTAAATTAAAGCTTCTCTGAGAAGTTCACTATTATCACCAACTAAGAAGCAACAAACCAGAAACAAAAAGAATGCAAAATTTATCAATGGTGCCACTTTTCACTGAACAGAGAAACTAAAACACAAAATTGGCTCTCATTCCGCAATTTGACTAAAAAACAGCATTCGACTGAGTAAAGAGAATTTTGAATCAGAATTTAACTGAGTATAAAGGAATGTAAATATTTAAAAATTTAATAACATTTTGCCAATTTAGATTAGGAAATTTTGAAATTTAAAAACATTTTGTGACTTATAAAAATTAGAATATAAATGGGAAATTATTGGATTAGGAAATTTACAGTAGATTATAAATTGTTTTACTCTGAATTTAAAAAATTTAGAAATTTTGAAATTTAGAGAAATCGTGTCGGTATATTCAGGAATAATGAAATTAAAGAATGTTAAGAGCTAAGAAATATTATAATTGAACCTAGCACAAGGGAGAGGAAATTAAAAATTTGGAAATTTGGGATTGGTATAAGAAACGGCAATACCTAATTTTCCAAAGCCATACTGGTTTAATTTTTTTATTGAGGTCTTTAAACAGGGAACAAAACATTGTGAGTAATATTTCACTTCTTTTGAACATGTGCTTTGAATTAAAAAGCATCATTTTTAAGATTGGGTGAATATTGGAAAAGTAATTGATCGGTATGAGGCACGAATTCAGCATGGTTTAGTAATAATAATTTTTTAAATATTAGTTTAAATCGCATCAACAATTATAGTTTGAATATATAGAATTTTTGGTTTTATCAAAAATAATGGATCGATTGTCAAACCATCATGTATGCGATGGTTTGACAATCGATCCATCGTTCATTAAAAAAAAAAATGGAAATCTCTTCAAAGGTTTAGGTAAATTTCGTCAGGTATTAAAATTAACGTTGAAAGAAGACACTGTTCCTGTTTCAAGGCCACCTTATAGGATACGTGATAGAGTAAAGATTTCTCTTGACAACTTACAGAAACAAGACATAATTGAGCGGCTAACTGAGCCTTCTGAATGGATAAGCAACCTGGTTGTGATTGAAAAGCCAGATAAATCTCTAAGGATTTACCTAGACCCTAAATTTCTTAATGGGGCCCTGAAACGGAGTTATTATGAAATCCAGAAACTAGAGGATATTACATTAAAATTAGTTGATAGGGAATATTGCACAGTTTTAGACTTAAAAGATGGTCTCTATCAAATTCAATTAGATCCCAGCTCAAAAAAATTATGTTCCTTTAGCTCTTCATATGGATGCTTCTGTTTTAAACGATTACCGTTCGGAATATACATCGCTCCGGAAGAATTTCAAAAACTAAACGGACAAAATGTTAGTGACATTCCGGGAGTGGTAATTTATATTGACGATATATTAATAACAGGACGCAATGAAGCTGAGCTTGACCATAACCTAAATTTAGTTATAGAAAGAGCCAAGAAGATAGGAATTAAATTGAACATAAATCAAATCCAATATAAAGTCAAAGAATTGAAATTTATGGGACACAAATTTAGTAAGCAAGGAATATCTACTGATCCGGTTTGAATAAAAGCGATAGTAGAAATGAGGGATCCGGTTGGTCAGAAAGAATTACAACGTTTTTTAGGAATGATAAGCTATATTCGCTGCTTCATTCCAAACATGGTCCCAAATTACAGAACCTTTGCGGCACCTTCTAAAAAAGAATACGGAATTTTTGTGGTCATTGGTTAGTACCCCGGTATTGCAACCATTTGATGTGGATAAAGAAGTAATAATTCAAACAGATGCCAGTAAAGAGGGCACAGCATAAATTCTTCAAGGTTGAGAAGAATGAGAATGAAATTACTCATTTATGACATTGATATAGAATATCTTCCGGGAAAAGAAATGCATATTGCGGATCATTTATCGCGCTCCTATTTAACTAACGAACCGACGTCAGAATTTCAAGAATATCAATTAACAATTTTTTTTTTTTTTACTCTAATTTTGAATTAATTAATTAATTAATTCGTGTAATTTCTAATATGCAACCGATCACAATAGATCATTTTAATGTGTTTTACAGATAACACGTAGAAGTATATTAGTATTTACGAACAATTACACTGGTCAACACAATTTTTGTTTCCTTTAAATTTTTTTGTGTTATTGGATATTTCTATGGCCATGACTATGAAAAAAATACTGGGAGATTGCTAACAGCTTTACTTTTTGAAATATACAACAGTTTTATTATTTTGACAAAAAAATACAAAAAAGTAATACATTATGTTAACAAAATTTCGATCGAACACTATCAAATGATATTTTATAAGATTTACTTGAATGAATGACTCTAGGTAGATCTCGTTGCATACTCCAGCAGTAGTCTGCCATCATATGTGAGTCCCACCTTCCCTGATAACGCTGTTCCATTGTCCGAAGATCCTGATGAAATCGTTCACCCTGCTCTTCACTAAAATCACCCAGATTATGTGGAAGTCGGTCTAAATGCGAGTGCAGGAAGTGGATTTTTATGCTCATGTTGCACCCTAGCTCTTGCAAGTTCGATAGCATGTACTCAACACGCTCGACATGGTCGTCAGATTTCTTTTTGCCTAGGAAATTACTCATAACCAAAACAAATGAATTCCATGCTTTGGATTCGACTTCAGTCATTGATTTGATAAAATTAGGATCTTTCACGAGTTGCCTAATCTGTGGCCCATCAAAAACACCAGCTTTCAATTTTTCTGTACTTAATTCTGGAAACTTGCGTGAAAGAAAATTGAAACATTTGCCACTTTTGTCATGCACCTTCACAAACTGTTTCAATATGCCGAGTTTAATATGAAGTGGTGGAAGTATGATGCGGTCTCGGCTAATTAAAGGCACGTGTATAACATTTTTTGTACCAACTTTCAGCTCTTCCCGCACTGGCCAAACTTTTTGTGACCAATGGTGTTGTTTGTCACGACTGTCCCAGAGACACATGAAACAAGGGAACTTTGTGTACCCCCCTTGTTGACCTAAAAGAAAGTTAACCATTTTCAAATCAACACAAATGACCCAGTTGTGGTCTTGATACTTAATTTTTTCCATAACCTTAGAAATATTTGTGTATTCTTCTTTTAAAGTCGTCGAATGTGCAATAGGTATGGATCCGTACTTGTTGCCGTTATGAAGCAAAACACATTTTAAACTTCTTTTGCTGCTGTCTATGAAAAGACGCCAATCACTAGGTAGATCATCACTTTTTTAAACCCATCTGTTGCAAAATACCACCAACATCGTGACAAAAAACTAAATCCTCCTCAGGTACGATAAAATGTGATGTTGGTTTCCGGAGTAAGCAAGTTTTTTTTCTTTTAAACGAGATGATAAAATTTCAGAAGCTTCTTTCGGTAAGTTCAGATCTCTTACTAAGTCATTTAGTTCTTTCTGATTAAATGGTTGAGGTTCTGAAATGCTCAATTTGTAGTCTGGATCAGAGTCTTCACTTGATGTATTTCGTTCGGGTTCACAGAGATTTGGATCATCAGAAGATTTAGATGTGCTGGGTTGTACCTCTCGTGATTTTAATTGAGGTCGTTCAGCAGAAGATAAGTTAGAATATGACAATTTATTTCGATTTCCAGGGTTAATACCGTTTATTTTCACAACGCAGAAGTAGCAGTCGTCATGATGGTTTCGAGGTTCTCGCCAAATCATGGGTGTTACGAACATTATTGCATCTCTTTTTCCACTGGACTATAACCGTAGAGACATACCACACATTTCTGGTATACAATATGAGGAACCCATGGCTTATCCTGATTACGCAATTTTATTTTAAAGTATTGATGATACGCAGTTTTCACAAAGTCTGATATAGGTTTTCGATATTTTTCAAATATATATTCACCACAAATATAGCAAAAACAATCTGGATTAAGCACACAACATCCTCTTGACGAAGCCATATTTAAAACAACAAGCAAATATATTTTAGTGTCCAATAAAAAACGAAAATTTAAGTAAAAATAGTAAATGAGGGTAGTTAGCTATAACTCAAAAACAAAAGCTGTTAGAGAAAAATTGCTGCCGTATTTAAAAAATGGGCGTCAATTTGACATAGAAACACAAAAAAAATCACAGGAAACAAACAATTATTTTTTTTTTGTTGACCAGTGTTATTTATCACCCCATACACTGATAGACAGGTTTCAATATTAATAATTTTTAATTTATTTGAAGTTACTATTTCCGAATTCGCTAGTACTGCTGGCACAGTACATTCTGTATATATAGAATGTAAATTGTGGTACAATCAGTCCAGTCGCCGCGGCCTGATGAGAGGATTGATTTTTTCAAAATCATAAGCTCATCAGTTCGAAACTGGATTAAGTTCTCTTACAATCATTCGGAAATAGTAACTTCAAATAAATTAAAATTTCAAGAATATATTGAAATAGTGCCTACCAACAATATGACAACAGGGAAAAACTGTTATTTCAAAAAGAAACCATAAAGGATGAAACACTGTCCACTTTGATAGGTGTATACCATGACGGCTGGCATAAGAGTAAACAAAACCTACCAGACCTAGTGAAACCGAATTGGAAATTCAAAAATGATATTTTTTGTGATGAGAACCTGGTATACATAACTGGATCATCGTACCAAAAATATATTGAGGAGACAAATGATTGAAATCTTGCATGAGTCTCATATAGGAATATTTAAAACAAAACAACGGGCCCGACAAATTTATATTGGCCTGGCATCGACACTGATATTGAAAACCACATATCAAAATGTCGAGTTTGTAAAAAGTATCAGCCGGCAAATACCAAGGATCCTTGTACCTCACGAGGTCCCTGACTTGCCTTTTGAAAAGGTAGCTGCGGATATCATGCAAATAGGGTTTAAGGATTTTTTGGTTCTAATACATTGTTATTCAAAATCGATTGAAGTTCGCCCTATGGAAACTAAACAGTCGGCTGACGTAATAAAACATCTAAAATACATTTTTTCCATCAACGGAAAAACACCCGCTCAAATTCTTATGAGCCGAACTACCAGAACAAAAGTTCCCATGAAAAACTACTTATTGAAACCAAAAGTAGTTGAGTTTCATTGGATCAAACACTGTTGCCAGATTTTCTAAATCAATTTCATGAATTTTTGGAAGACTCTTCTTCGATTCAGTCAGTTAAGCATTGACAGATATATCATCACCAAACAACCGCAAACTCTAAAACTTAATAGTTTCGCAGACGCTAGTCAAGCTGCATAAGGGCTCTGCATTTAAATTCGAGCCATAAATCATAATGAAACTTTTAAAACAAGGTTATTATGTGCCAAGAGTCGGGTTCTACCTCTGAAACATTAGACCATTCATCAGCTTGAATTGTATGTTGATCCCTTTTACTTACATGACTCTACGACAAAATCAGTAATGTTATATATCGGGGAATTTATCTGTTTCAGCACAAAGGCAATCCATCTTGAAGAATGAAGTCATCATCGATCAAACAACGAATGGATTCATAACAGCGCTACATCGAACTTCGTTGGTGCCCGCAATCATTCAAAAGCAGTGGAGCTTTTAATCAAATCCGATGGCAACCGAGCAGCCACTGAAGCGGTCAGCGATGAACATAATATTTCATGGCATTTAACACAACCGCGTTCTCCACACCATGGAGGTTTAAAGGAGGCTGATCTAAAGGCCGAATATCTTACGAACCGTGGAAATCCCCTCATAAATTCTCGAAATTACTTATTGAACGTGTCCGGCTCGCAATAGCCATGTCTCACTCGAATGCAAAGTAGACTTTATTATTAGTGTGGTTTTATTTTGTATTTCTGAAGCCTGCCATAACTTTTGCCTGTTTACCTAAAATTAACGAGAAATTCCTTTCCTAATAAATTTTGACATCCTAGAAATGCTTCAACATATAATTTTCTTTAACGTCTTCAAAATGTCACCGTAACAAAAGTAAAGCATGAGCTCTTTATATTTTCATTATTACATAAAATCTAACCAATTAACAACACTAAAACACTTCTGTAGACCGTTTTTTGCATTCCATCGCATGTATACATTATGATTCACCCCAAAATAAGTTTAAAGTTTGTGTTTAACATCAACCTAGTGCTTTTTGTTACCCCTAAATAAACAAAAAAAAAAAAAAAAAAAATGGCGCAACACAATTTTTAATGATGATTTTAGTCACTGAAAATAATATTTTTAACTTTTTTTGTTGTGCTTTATAATATAAAACAGTATATAATGTTGCTTATTGGACACAATATTATAAGCGACAGAAAAAAAAGCACAACAAAAACAATGAAGCTTTCCATTTTCATTTTATTCTGTAATATCAACACAACTTCTTGTGGCAGTGAAGAAAATGTATATAAATGTAGTACAGCACACTGCTGCATAACGGAAATATATTTTCTTGTTCTTGTTCCTAGTGATTCGGATTTTGTTATTTTTTTTTGTATTTTTTATTATTAAGTTTTTAATTATAATTTCTTATTACATAAATTTTTTATGTGTTGTCTTCTTAATACTTTATTGTTTGTGAAAATTGTATAACAGCATAATAAAAGAATTCAACAAAAGTATTACATGGTATGATTGTTACACAAGGCTACAAATACGTATACATATTGTGGAGATATGAGAAAGCACAAAAAAATTAAAAAAAAATGTTCTGTCTCGTGCTTGCTAAAACTTTTCTTAACTTTATTTAGCTTTTCGTTGCAAAAAAAAAAAAAAAGTTTTTAATTTTACTAACACTACTTTATGCTGCTGCCACTACTAATTTTCCCATTTTTCGGATTAATGTTGAAATATGTTATTTTAAAATGATTCTAATTTTATTACTTTCCAAAGATTTCACTATATGAGGAACATTAATTTTGTTGTTTGGAAGCGATGAATACAATGTTTAAAATTTTGTTTTATTTATTTATTTCCAGGGTTTATTCTCCCGTATCACATTTCGAGAGCCAATATTTCTTGGCGGAACGGGCAATATAACGGGGCTAGCAAAAAAATTACCAATTTACGATGGCCTAGTCGGATGTATACGTAAATTTATTGCCAACGATCATGAATATCGGTTTAGTTTTCAACCGCATGGTGATGTAACACAAGGATTTGATGTCCGTAAGTATTAAACAATATACAAAATAACTGCATGACTCATTTCACTTTTATAAACTACATTTCTCATCGCCCTGTGTGCATATTATTACTATATTATATGTATATACTTAGAGAAGAGTTTTGTATATACGATGCTATGTAAATGGAAAATTGCATTTTAATTATAAACATAAAACAAATAAATAAATTATTTAGAATTTTAAATTTATTTATTTTTTGTTTGTGTGTATCCAGTGAGAACAACAAAAATATTTATAGTAGTTGCGATTGAAAATTGTACAAAATAAAAATAAAAAAAAGTTTTGGTAAATACAAGTGAAATTATGTTGGTTTTCCTTGTTATGTTGTTGATATTTATTTTTTGCATATTTTTAATGATATTTATGCGACATCAATTAATATTTTATATATTTAGCGAAAATATTTACTTTAAAAAATAAACTTTAAAATTCATAAAATTTAACGTTTTCTAATAACACGAGCACCATTTTGTATTATGTCGCATCAAGCTCGCTGTGAATACAAGAAAAAAAAAAATGTTTAGTATTCAAAACATTTAATGGTTATGACTTATCTTACGCACACACACACACATAACATAAGTAAACATTTTTTTTTTTGTCTGTTATCTCAAAAGTTGTATCTTGGGAGAAATTTTCAATGTGATATCACGATTGGAATTTAGTTGATTTTTCCGTGTGTTAAATTTTACGTTTGGGCGTATCAATAAATTTGTAATAGAACATCTTCTAGTTCACAGAAAGATATAAAAATTGTAGCGAGATGGGTTGCTTATGGACTATATGGAAATGACATGGGTGATTATGGGGTTCACACATGGGATGAAAATAGTTAAATAAAATGAAATATTGGAACCGTCTACAGTGACCAACAGGAGAACATAGTTAAATGTCTAGCATGAACGGACACTAAACAGTAAGAAAAAAGCGCATTGCATCTAAATAAAAACTCAAAAATCAAATGAAATGCGACATGATTTTTCACCAATTTTTATTTAATTTTAAACACATTTTCCTTTTGTTTTAAAAGTTATTTAAGAATTAAAAGATTGTTTTTTAATTAAAAATTGGCATATTCAAACCAAAAATTTGAAACCAAAGGTCTCAATTTTTTAAATTAAAAATCTAAAATTTCCATTTAGAAAAATGTTACATTTGAAATTAGAATTATTATTTTTGTTTTAAAATGTGAAATTTTTAATGTAAATAAATTACTTTTAGTTCAAATGTTGAAATACATTTGTTTTAAAATTAAAGCGAATTTCAACTAAAAAGTAAATTTTTGATTTAAAAGCTTTCATAGTTGCTTCAAAAATTTTGAAATTTAAAGCAAATGTCAAACATTTTGAAATCAAAAATAAGCGATTTTAAGGGAGAAACTTGTTGAAATGAAAGTCTTATTTTTTAATTAATTCAAATTTATTAAAAATTGACCTTTATTAAATTATACAATAAAACTATAAAGCTAATGTAATTTGCATTTGTTTGTAATAAAATACATCACATATTGCTTTCTAGTATAAAGTTAAAATTTTATTCCTTATCAAGTTCACGACCGAGGTGCTCAGGCTAAGGGTAGCCATAAACGAGATGATAAATTTGCACGAAATGAGCTAACTAAAGCCTAATGGTAGAATAAATGTTTTATTTATCTATTTTGTGGGGTTTGTGGCGTTATTAGTAAAATGATTCTTCCCCTAAAAGGAAAAACAATTCAAGAGAATCTGTAAACCAATATGGAAACTATAATATTATATTACTTACATAAAAAAGTATGACGCATATATGCGTCCCTGGCCTATGGAGAAAACTATGGGACGCATATATGCGTAAAATTATTACTTCTAGATTATAACTGGTCAATTTTTCTTCTGCTGGATTTGCTTTTATACTAAAATAGTTAATAGGATGCAACTTCAAATCCTCCTTGTCTCTTTAAAATAAAATAGCTCCAAATCCTGTAGCACTTGCAGCTGTATGTAATTCTGTCTCCGCTTCATAGCGAAATATATTCAAAACTGGTCTTCTTATTCATTTTTCTTTTAACTGATTATAAGCGGCTTCTTGTTCTGGTCCAAATATAAATTGATTCTCTTTTCTCAATAGATCACTTATTGATTTCGCGATGATGCTATACTTTTCAATAAATTTTCAGAAATAACCGGTAAGTCCCAAAAACTGCTGAATCTGTTTCACAGTTGCTGCCACAGGAAATCTTTGAACGGCTGCGATATTTTGTTCGCCTGATTGAATTCTTCCATTTTCTGTAGTATGCCCTAGATACTTAATGTTTGCTTTAAGAAACTAGGATTTATCCCAATTAATGTTCAGTCCGACTTCCGTGGCTATTTTGATGATGAATTTTAAATTTTTTAAACAATCAGCTTCATCCTTCCTTAATATAATAAAGTCATCTATATATACTATGCCTTCTAGAATGGCTGTTTTGAAAATATCATTTATACATCTTTGAAAGACGGCAGGTGAATTATATACTCCGAATGACGTCTTCAAAAATTCGTATTGACCATCTGAAACTACGAACGATGTATATTTATAGCTGGCTGGGTGCATTGGGACATGGAAAACAACATTTTTAAAATCTAATGAAGATTTTGGCGCCTTGCAATTTGTTACGCTAATCTTCAGTTAACGGGAGCGAATATGTCTTTTATAAATTGCTCATTTAGCTTCCGAAAATAGACACATAGTCTAGTTTTCCCATTCTTTTTCTTGACCAATACTATTAGATTTGAAAATTCTGAGCTGAGTGGCTTTTCTGTATTATTCCTTGGTCGAACCATTACTTTATTATATCATCTATGATAGCTTTGTCGTGGACTGACATTCTTCTAGGGTGCTGATATATTGGTATGTTAGCATGGTTGCTTTCAGAACTATCTTAAGTGATACATTTGTTGGTTTTTCACCTCTGGTTCATACGATTTTATTAAAGAAAATAATTTATATCTGATGTTTTTGTCTTTGATGTGTAAAATATCTGGTTCTTAAATATTAACGTCTAATTCAATATTAAATATACATATGTGGCAGTTGGCAGATCTTCAAATATCTGCTGGTGTTTTTATCTCTTTGGTAAAAATTCGACGCCCTCATCGTTTATCACCGGCTTGTGAAAGTAAATCATTGGATATTACCATATGAATGTCTATGGATTTCTTTGATACAACATGGCCTTTGATTATATAAATCTGGTCATCAACTTTAACTTTTATGGTGAAGTTTCCAATCGTTTCGACTTTTGAATGTCCCAAACCGACAATTTCTATTTTCTCCTCATTCAACTTTATATCTTTGAATTTAAGAAATTCATCAGATCTTAATATGTTTACACAGCTGCCGGTGTCTATTAATGCTCTCATGTTCAATTCGTTGATTTCAATATCTTTTATGTATCGATTTGTTGTCATTGTACAAACCCAAACCTTTTCTGGATATGTTAGGCTTATACAGATATGTGTTACCAATATAAGGGTCTATATTTTGCCTTAACTTTTTGCCCTTAAAAATAAATAATTACAATATAAGGGTGTGAGGTTAATTTAGAAAATAAAGTGATTTTTAGGTTGCAAACTAGGCTTAATTTTAGGGTGTGAATATAATTTGAGCCGTTTATTTTGAAAGTGGCTTAAGTCCATATTTTTTTGAAACGAGATAATGAAAGAATAGTAAAACAATAAATGAAAAAACATATGGGATTTTGAATTTTCTTATTTTTTGCACATGTGTTAGAGATTCATTTTTTGTTTGTTTTGACAAAAAATTATTTACCGCAGAAAGATTATACTGTTATTTATCTATTGTTATCATTAACTTGTTTTTTTTTTTTAAAATGGACTTAGGCCACTTTCAAAATAAACCGCTCATTTGTATTTATTTTAGGGTGAATTTGATGGTAAGTTACAGTGAATTAGTATTGTAGAGTGAATTGTATGGATATTGAATATGAAGCAGTGGTTAAGACAGTTACTTAAAAACGATTGGTTTCAAATCCTTCGTTGGGACATAGAACGTTCACGTTATTATGTAAGTACGGTTCGAGGTGCCTCAGTAAAAACACGTTATATCGATTGATTTCATCGATATTTTTTTTGATGAATTTTATTTATTGGATTGAAAGATATTTTACTAAATATTGGTTAACCATAGAGGAAGGATGTTAAGAAACTAGTAAATGTTAGTGGTTGGGAGTTCAAAGTCAATTTTATTGTTAATTTCACCGATTTGAGTTTTTTGTTCTAAGAATTTAAGGAAGAATTTGTTTTACTTTATATGTTGCCCAAAAGTGAATGTTATGGTTCAATTATCATAACAATGTGGTTTTCATGGTGAATTACAGGGTTAACTTTATGCTAAATTTTGGGCTAAATTTTAGAAATTGGAATGACATTGGGTATTTTATAGTTTATTTTAGGGCGATTTGTTGAGAATTTAGGAAATTCGGGTAATACGAATTTTGGGGTTATTTTCAATAATTATGATTTGATGGATTGCGTATGAATTTTAGCGAATTTAATGGTTACCAATAATGAATTTTAGGGTGGCTTTAGTGGTTTTATAATGTTAAAAATTGGTTTGCAAATTTGATGATGGTTTCAGTTTAATTTAGTTGCATTAGTGGTAAGTTGAATTTTAGCGTATACTTTTTAGAGTTGTCTTTGTTGTGAATTGTATGTTTTATTTTATTGTAAATTTAAGGATAAAATTTTAAGATTTAGATGTAGTTGGCAAATGGTAAAGTGAATTTTATGTTTCTTTTTTGAGTCCTTAATTTGGTTGTGAATTTTAGAATGACTTAGTAAATTTTAAAAATTGAAGCGAATAAAATGTGAATCTTATGTGAATTCTACCGAGAGTTTTAGCAAATTTGTATTAAATTTTGCGGGAGTCTCTTTGGCATCATGGGTGGCATTGCGTTTTCCCTTATCTCTATGCGATCGGTGACTTTTTTAATATTCCGTAAGTCTGGGTCTCTGGTCACTTAAATTTCATAGGGAACTGTAGGACAGATCAACTTACTAAGCTCGGTACGAGCCTCCAGCTGCAACCGGAAAGAGCAAGTCTGGGGAGGCCTATCACAACACTAAAACTAGTCCAGGCGCGAGTATCAAATGTCTTAAATCACAACTGATGCGGGTATTGGCCGAATCCCAGGTTTAGCTGCCAATGAATTGGTAATACATTTTAATTGAACGTCAGGGTCAAGCAGTAACAAGTATGATGTAATTTATGGTCGAGTTTGACAACTCAGCAGGTTGAGCATGAAGAGCAACAGAGATAGACGATTGATTTTTTTCGAAGATGTGGATAGTGTGGGTAAATTTAATGTTACTGGGATGTGAGACGATGATGGTATGACGCATGCAAAAATCGTTGATGTTTTAGTATACAATATCGGCAAACATCTTGATTTAATCTAAGACAATTTTCGCACAAATTAATTTTATTTACGGTTTTTATCGCCAATCATCAATAGTTGAATGTAGCTTGAATGAATTCCTTGACCTTGATTTCAAAGACTGAGAAATATTTTGTTGTGTAAATTAATTTATAACTTTATCACCCTTTGAATTCGATGACATATCAAGAAATTGCGATTTTAATGAATGACTTTTAGTTTTAATAAATTTCGACATATCTGCTAAGGTAGGAAGTACATTATTGGGAGCTTCTGCCCTCCATTTAGCTTTTGTTTTGCTATCAAATCTCGATACAATTAAATAAATTACGATATCATCCGAATATTCAGTTGGGCGACCAAGATTCTTGAGTGATAATAAATGTGAATTTGTTTCATCAAGCAAATCCAACAAATTCTATTTTGTGACGTCTCATTTCGGGTCAACCTTATGGGGATTGGGAGAGTGGACAAGAGAGAAGAGACGCAAAATCTTCAACAATGATGTACATATGTCATCCGGGAGTCTTGTTTAGCCTTGGTCGTACAATCTGATCAATCAAATTTTATTTCGGGTCAACCTTATATGGGAAAATTTTTGAAATTTTAAAAATGTGTCTGATGAGTGATATTTCTCATCCGGATTAGAGAAAAAGGTGTAACACTAAGTATAATATTTCTTAATTTAATTTGTATTATTATAATAGATTTGGATTTGATCTCGATGCCATCTGTAGAAAAAAATATAAGAATAAGTTGCTGAATAAAAGGTTAAATCCTAACAAATTTGTACAATTTTCTATTGAGGTCATTATGCTCAAATTTAAGTTAGCCGCAATTTAAAGTTAAGTCGATTTGCTAATGGAGGAATTCACTATGTTGTTATAGGGTGAAAAATTAAAATACCAAACATTCTAAATCTACCGAATCCATGGGATGGCAGCACCGATTTTTACATGCTTCAATGATATAATAATCAAAACTTAACAGAGATACCTATGTAAGAGGGCTGGGCAAATTACATTACACCGAGTTATTAAAATACTTTTACGAATTACAACAATTTCAGTAATTAAATTAGAAATTACAATTAAATACTTAGAATTTAAGTAATTAAAATACAAGATACTATTACTGCCCAACCTTGTGTAGGTGCACGTATCGAAGTACCTATGTATGTACTTCTCGGGTCAGATACGGGTCAGAAAATGTGCTCATTGACAAACATTAATTACTAATACTCTATACGATTATCTACAAATTCGTGATATATCAGACCGATTGATTGCCACAAATGTAAAGTCAATGGTTCTTATGTTCAGGAGAATCAGTAATGTGATTTAACCTTAAACCTTTAAACCTACCATCCAACGGTTATCGTCAATAGTTTCATCTGATCAAATTTGACCTAGACTAGTAAAAAGAAAAACATTTTTATGTATTTTAATACAAATCTTTGTTATCGCCTTCAAAATAGGCTCCTTTTGAGCTAATAAAAGCAGTTAATCCATTTTTCCATACACATCTTATAGGCCTTTAGTTCCTTCGTCGAATTTCTCTTTATGGCTTCAACCGACTCATGGCGCATTCCTCGGAACGCATATTTAGGTTTCGAAAATAGGAAAAGTCACAGGGAGCAAAATCTGGCGAGTACGGTGGCTGAGGGATGACTTTTGTTTCGTGTTTGGTCAAAAATTGAGTCAGAGTCAGGCTGGAATGTGACGGCGCTTACCTTGGCGAAAAATCCATGAATTGTTTGCTCACAAATCAACCCGTTTACGACGAATTGCTTCACGTAGGCGACTCAAAATGGCCAAGTAGTATGATATATTGACCGTTTGGCCCTTTGGAATAAATGCATGGTGAACCATGAGAGTATTGCCTTAATTTTCGACCAATTTTTACATGGTTTTTTCGGGTTTGGCTCATTTTTAGCACAATTTGCTAGACTGTTGTGCAGTTTCGATGTCATATTTATAAAATCACAAGCATCTATTTTGCGACCTCTACTCGATGTTCTTTTTGCAAAAAATTCAATCAAAACGTGTTGAGTGGATCCATAAGAGATGTTGGGAGCCCCTGATATCTTTCTAATGCCAACAATACGATTTTCGAGCAGAACTTTTTTCACTTTTTCGACGTCATTAACAGTGGTGGATGGACCTTAGCAAAGCAACCTTGATTATACAAGCCATAATCTAAAAATCGAAGCTTTTTTAAGGGAATTAGAAACGACGAAAAAATCAAAATTTCCATAGTAAAACACATAAAACATATGGGAAATCACTTTTTTTCTTAAGACAAATTTGTCAATGAAAACGTTACAAATTCTTAATTATGATTTCTGAAAGATTTTCATAAATGTTTGAATTTCAACATATATAAATGTCGTTTAAGTAAATCGTTTTCATTTTCTTGTAATAATTGATTTATTTAAACCAAAATATAAAAAAAGTTCATAACAACAGCATTCTGGTCAAATAAAAAAGAAAAGCTTACTACAAATTGTGTGCATTAAGTCAATATACATTACATAGATGGCAGTGATGGCAGTACACATTTTTGAAAAATCGTACCAAAAATTGCCATCTGGGGAAATTTTAAGTTCAAAAATTGTAGGAAAAGAAAACAAATTCTCAAAATATTAAGAACGTGTGATAATTTTGTGATTAAACAATTCTTTTTTGTATTTTTCTGTATAAATCTGAGACATCTAACGTACACTAGTAAAACTAAAGATAAATGTAGCAAGTATTATTTTAATTCGTCAGAGCCAACTTTGATGTATTTTTCAAAATGAAAGTTCGAAAAATATATTTTAGAAATAATTTAATTTTTATATTTCTGCAATTAATATTTACTTAATACCAATAAACCCTTCCTGTATATTGCTGCTAAAGGTATGTAGAACACTTTTGTATAAAAATTTTGTAACATTTTTGCTTTTTTCAATGAAAAACTTGAAGCTAAAAAACACCATTTTTACTATGGATTCCTATGGAAATTAATTGAAAGTTATTCCACTAAAAAAGCTTCTAAAAAATACGTCATAATGATTATGGCTCTATACTCTAGAAGGCTCTGACCTTAGTCGTATAATTCCATTGGAAACACAAAATTTCAAGCAAACTAGTTGTTCAATTTTTTTTCGCCAGACAAACTTTTCGCTTCGTAAACAAATGGCTTTCAAATTCACATGGACGTATTCTATCAGAGCCTTCTAGAGTATAGAGCCATAATCATTATGACGTATTTTTTAGAAGCTTTTTTAGTGGTATAACTTTTCACTAATTTCCATAGGAATCCATAGTAAAAATAGTGTTTTTAAGCTTCAAGTTTTTTATTGAAAAAAGCAAAAATGTTACAAAATTTTTATACAAAAGTGTTCTACATATCTTTAGCAACAATATACAGGAAGGGTTTATTGGTATTAAGTAAATATTAATTGCAGAAATATTAAAATTAAATTATTTCTAAAATATATTTTTCAAACTTTCATTTTGAAAAATACATCAAAGTTGGCTCTGACGAATTAAAATAATACTTGCTACATTTATCTTTAGTTTTACTAGTGTACGTTAGATGTCTCAGATTTATACAGAAAAATACGAAAAAAATTGTTTAATCACAAAATTATGACACGTTCTTAATATTTTGAGAATTTGTTTTGCTTTTCCTACAATTTTTGAACTTAAATTTCCCCAAGTGGCGATTTTTCGTACGGTTTTTCAAAATGTTTACTGCCCACTGCCATCTATGTATATTGGCTTAATGCACACGATTTGTAGTAAGCTTTTCTTTTTAATTTGACCAGAATGCTGTTGTTATGAACTTTTTTTTATATTTTGGTTTAAATAAACCAATTATTACAAGAAAATGAGAACGATTTACTTAAACGAGATTTATATATGTTGAAATTCAAACATTTATGAAAATATTTCAGAAATCATAATTGAGAATTTGCAACGTTTTCATTTACAAATTTGTCTTCGGAAAAAAAGTGATTTCCCATATGTTTTGTGTGTTTTACTATGAAAAGTTTGGTGTTTTTCGCGTTTCTAATTCCTTTATAAAAGCTTCGTTTTTTAGATTATGGCTTGTATAATCAAGGTTGCTTTGATTCTATGCTCAAACGTCACACGAATGTCAAAGAAGGTTGTACCAACCTAGAAAAAAAAAATTTACGGATTCGGTTTACGCGTGCGGTTTAAATAGACCAGTCGGAGCCAAATTTGATCAGATGATACAACACTATTTAACAACTTCACACAGTCCATGTGCAAGGTATAGATGCTGGAAAACCCTCCAAAAACAAATCACTCATACTTGTAAACCCGACCGAACCAGGGTCGTCAGTTCCGAAATAAGCTATCATGGTCCCCAACAAATATTAATAGAACGTCGGTAATCAAATGGGGAATTTAATGTTGAATTTTACGACTTAAATTTTGGAAATTTATTTATGTCGTTTTCGATTGACCCAAAAACAGCAATCCGTTGTCAAAAGAGTGAATTTTGTAATGTCAATTCATTCGATTTATCAACAAAAATCAATCGATCGAGAAACATTTTTGCTCGATTACAAATCTCGATTTTTTGGCAGATGTACCCCTCTTTTACTAATACCAACAACCAGTACGGTCATTTTGAGGAAAATGCCTTTTTCAAAAACGTCAATAATATTTTTTACAGACGTCAAACTTATAGAGAAATATAGAGTGCTTTTTCCGAGAGGTGGGGAGGACGAATAGAAAATGATATAAGAATTAAATGATAAAAGTATGTATTAGCGAATATTTAAGAATGAAATATGGTGAATTTTGGAAAATTCGGTGAACAAGAGGTGAATTTTGGGTACATTTAAGCAATTTCTTGGAGTCTGTGGTGAATTTAGGGTGAATTTAGGTAAATATAGTAAATTACCATTTAAAGTAAACCAGTAATATTCTTTTGTTGAACTTTATGACTGATATTTTAGGGAAAATTAGAAATGCAGGTGCAATTGGGGAATTTTATGGTGAAGTTTATGATTGAATTTTAGGAGAAATATTGGGAAAGTTATGTCGTTAATTTCATTGTAAAAATTTATTAGACCATACATTTAGATTCAATCTAAGGGTTCTAGTGTGAGTTTTTGGAATTGGAGATTTTGTGATAAAGATTCGCGAATTTTCTGGTGAGTTCTTGGGTTAATTGAAGGTATTTTATAGTTATATAGCTGCAATAGTGATTTGTAGCTTTTACTTGTAAGGACAGTTTTATGATGGTTTTATGGTGAATTTTATTAGGCTGATTTTTAAAAATTTAGATGCAATTGGAAAATCTTTAGTAGCAGTATTTTACCGTTATTATCAATGTGAATTTTAAGATTGGAATTTAGATTAAATTTGAAGCCTACTTCTAGGATGATTATTAGAAAATGGTTAGACTTGAGAGTTATATGGAGAATTTTAGACGAAGTTAGCAGATATAGTAAATATTATTGAGTTTTGACGTATAATTTTGAACTGTTTTAGATACAGTTAGAAAATATTTGGCTTGAAAATGGAAATTCTAGAGACGGGTTTTATGTAAACACATTAGGTTTATGGTGAATTTTGAAACTTAGTTTAGGTGAGTTCTCGTGAATTTTAGGTTAAAGTTTATGCTGAATTGACGGTTTCATGGTAGTTTATGATGAATTTTATGATAAATTTTAAACACTTAGTTGCAATTAATGAATCTGATCCTCCCTTTTATGGTTATTTTTTGATGAATTTCAAGGTTGACCGTTAAGATCACTTTAGACTGAACTTAATTTTTTAATTTCAGTATACGTTTTAGAGTGATGTAGTGAATTTTATAAATTGGGGTGAGGCTTAGGTGCAGCGTTAATTTTAAAAATTTAAATGCAGTTGTAAATTTTAGTTTCCGTTACCTTTGTGAATTTTAACAAGAGTTTAAAATAAATTGCAGAAATTTGAGTGTAAATAATGTGCACTTTTGAATTAAAAATTATATTTAATTTTAGGATTTAGTTTAGGCGAGCTATGGTGAATTTTAGGTTGATTTTAATTTGAATTTTTGCTAAATATTAGTGAACTACTCAGGATGTGATATATAGATGGATTTTATAAATTGTTTATAAATTGAGATGCACTTCAGTGGGTGAATTTTAGTGAACATTTTGAAAAGTGGAATTTAAGAAAAATGAGTGAATTTATGGTGAATTTTAGAATACATTTTTGGTAAATTTTAAAAATTGAAGTTAATATGGCGAAACTAAAATTCGATTGAATTATGGTATAGTTTTGAAATGTGAGTGAAAATTAATTGAATATGGGAAGATACTATAGAATTGAAGAAGAATATTGTGAATTTTTGTATTTTACCTAAAATTCACGAAAGTACAAGAAAGGTTTGGGAGAAACGTTTAAAAATGAGTAAATTATCCAATGTTCGTCTTAAGTTAAATTGCCTATTTATGTAGAAAGTAAGAAAAGTAATAGCTGAGGATATATTCTCTACGTTTCAACGTAGATATTTGTTATACTTCTAGAAAATATGAAAAATGCAAATGGATTAATGTAGGTTTAAAATGGATATGCTCATAAAATGAAAACTCATTTTTACCTTACAACATACATGGGTACATACTCGTATTCACCGATATATGCGGCATATAGAGGTTGTAAAAAATTGCGAAATTTCCTCCCGCAGTGTTTTTTTTCATATCTGTATTGTTCTCATACGAGTATTATAGATAGGTATATAAATGATGGATACATCTTTTTGTATTCAACATCCTATACATATTTATAAATATAACTAGCTACATATTTTTCTTATACATACATATCCAACCACCATAAATGTACATAGTTTATGTCATAAATTTAAATTATATACAGTTTATAGCAAAAAAAAAAAAAAACGAAACTGATTGTGAGCGCAAACAACAAAAAACTGGATTCTACCTTTTACATATTATGCCTCAATCGTGCTCTGAATAAAACTGAAGATACATACAAAAGGATTTCATTTCATTGACCTTTTTATCTATACACCATCCTTAAACATATTTTCTTTGTTGTGTCTATATTACATAAAAGACGAAATTATTTAGAAATAACAATAAATTAACTAAATACAAAACCGACATTCATTTTCTATTCAGAACCTAGACACAGCTATATCGGTATCGTCTAAATAAAATTAATAACATTTTTCATAAATGTACATAATGTGAGTGTATATACATACGTCTGTTTGTTGTTAAGAACAATTAATTTTCTCGTTTTCCTTTATATACAATAGAAGTGACATGTATAGACGATAACATAACTATGTGTTTATGAACACACAGCTGAATACATCAATTCTTAACATGTTTCAATATTTTATTTTTTACTTACAGAGGAATGTACCACAGATCGATGTAGCCATTATCCGTGTCGACACGGTGGAAAATGTATACCATCGGATCAGGGCGCTATATGTTTATGCCCACTTGGATTTGGTGGCGATTTATGCGAAATGCGTCTTGATTTACAAGTAAGATAAAATGTTCCATACTCGGTGTGATCATTATATTCTCATTATGCTTCAACAAATAATTTTTTTGTTTGTTTTATTTCCAGGTACCATCATTTAATGGATCATCATATCTAAGATTTGCTCCACTGGGAGATAAATCATTAATATGGCTAGAATTAAAGGTAGGTAACAAACATTTGTGTACAGATTAAATATATTACATGGGTTTAGTCATTTTACTAGCGTTATGCTGTACTAAATAATACAAAAAAAAAATGGTTTTGGCATTTATACAAAACGTACAAGAATTCCTATTTTGATTAAGTCGATCTGTGCCTGCAAACAAATAAAACAAAATACGTACAGCATTCTTTTAAAAATTTAGATATACATCCAGCAACATCTAAAGGGTGGTTAAAAGATATTTATCTTATTTGCCGTACCAATTTTTAGAGTAGCAATTTTTTTTTTTTTTTTGTATTTTTTGTGAGCACAAAACTTGCTTATCTCACCGAAAATCAATAAAACTTGGATTAGATATTGTTTTTCTCCCTATACATTTCTTGGTTATTCGGTTTATATGGTTTGGCAATAGAAATGAATACAATTTTTTTTTTCATTCAAACTGTGTACTTACTGGTATAACGAGTTTTGGTTTTTATTTTACTATTTTTCATTTTAAAGCTATCCACAAAAGAAAATACTGAAATGAAAATGGAAGAATTTATACAAATCTCATGAGTATTATGTTTGCCATGCCACGTAATTAATATAAAAAAGAAAACTTCTTACATTTTTATAAAAGAATATTCGATTTGGTTTTGTCTCATTCTCCCCATATAGCTTGCCTTCTTGACTGGGAAATTTATTAAGCTTAACATATTGGGGCACAAAAAGCTTTATACTGTGTGTCATGACTTTATGCTAAAGATGAATATATTTCGATGTGAGAGAGTTTCGTTTGGTACGATAAATTATTTCTTTAAGAGGGTTTGGGTAGCATAAGCTCAAGATTTTTTTGGTATAAAGACTAATCAAGATCTTTGCAATGAATTTGGAATTAGGTATATGTTGAAACAATAAGTAGTGATCATTTACGTTTAACAGTTTGATTTTTCAGTGTTCGGTACTTTTGAAATATATTTTTACTAGAGCAGTCATATTATGAATTATTACTCTCCAAGATATATTTTGTTTTGTAGCGACTCACTCCCTCATTCAATTAATTGTTCAGATTTATTAATCACTCGTTCATCGCCACAATATACCAATCATAAATTTATTCAACCACAATAAATTCACAACATTCTATCAAATTGATCGGGTTTTAGATTTTATCTTTGTAACAGTTATGGGCAGAAACTGAGGTCGATAGCGTCTTTTATCGTGATTACTTCATACGCAACAATAAATAAGCCTAAATGGCTTGGGAAGTCGCTTAATTCATTTTCAGCATACTATAAGTCCAGAAAGGTCTTAATCTCTAATGAGAACTTGACTCTGTTGTTCAAAACTAGTATAGCAGATGTATATTATCCCGATTATCTCAAATTGGTGCAATTTTTTAAAATTTTAATTTTGTAATAAATATTCTGGGGTTCAAAATATAGATGCAGTGATGTTTTCCTTTCTATCTATCTATATACTATAACAGTCCTGTTTTTATTTGAGGAATTCACATGCCCATCTTCTATTTCTTAACCTATGATAGACTTGTATAAAATTTGGAGCTTCTTCAATTTTTTGCAACCCGTTCTCCCTGCCTAATTTTAATATCGCTGCGAGCTTCGATAATGCTATTTTTTCATTCTTTGTCGGAATTATTAAATCGTTCATTACGTAAAACTGTGTGTTCAGTTAATCGAACTCGAAGTGATGTGCACAAAAATTCAAACAATACTGATTTCTTTTGTTATTTCTACAGGGTGATCCTACACGGCCGTCTTGCTTAATCATCCGTCCAGATGATTGTTCCTCACCTTCGGTAGCTTCCTCTACGTTGCTTCCATAATGATCATAATGTTCGGCTATTTGTATGTCGTCGTCTTCTTCTTCTTCTGATGATGCCGCTCCGGCATAATAAATCTTCATATTTTCAGCAGATGTTGAAGTATTAACTGGACCTTCGCCTTGAGACACTTTATGGACATCATAACAGTCGTTTTGTTTCACTTTTACTACTTTGTAAGGCCCAACATATTTTGGATCCAATTTGGAACTACCCTTGAATTGCATTCGTTTGATTAATGCGATGTCACCAATTTTGTATTTGTTTGAATGTTTCCCTTTTTATTGTAGGTCCGACGGTTTTTTGCTGTATTCGTTCAATAGCTTCATTGGCCTTCGTTCGCAATTCCTCCCTTTCATCTAAGATTATTCTATTGGATTCTTCCTCAATGATTTCTGTAATTTTTGCGTATTCTGGATAACGCATTTCTACACCCACTAATAGCTTGAAGGGAGACATACTTCGTTGAATTGAATTATTCAGAAACCGCTGTAAAGGTTCAGTGTACTTAAAACACTCATCTGGTTTGTCTGCTGATAGTTTTGTTAGAGCTGGAATCACTATTCGAAAAACTCTCTCGATTTGGACATTTCCAGTTAGCACACCTGTGGTTATAAAGGATAGTACAATATTCTCTCGTGCAGAGTACTCCTGGAACTCGGCAGATCTGAATGAACCACCTCTGTCAGCGATGATATACTTGGGATTTTCAAAAGTAGATTTCTGCACCTCAAGCTTCTGTATGACCTCTTTAGCGTTTATTGTTTTGGTTGGATACAGCCAGACGAATTTAGAGAATGCGTCGATTAAACCAAAAATTGTATTGCTTTCTGGTGGATCATATATCGATATGGTATGTTACCAATGGAAGATCGTCTTTTGGAATAGGGTTCAAAAATCCTTCCTGCTTCCCATTTTGCTCTCTGCCATTAGACACGGAACACAGTTTTTGAAGCAATTCTTCACTTTATCTGACATCTTTGGGGGAAAAAATGAATGGTTGTGGCACGTTTGGATAACCTCGTCTTGCATCTTCTTTGGCACCACCAGTAGTAGTACACCGCACCGTCCCGTTTCTTAAATAGAACATCAGAATTAATGACGAAATCATCATACTCACCTAATTTAAGAAGTTGAAGCCTGAAAGGCTTTAACACGATTAATGATATTGGCCTTTAGTGGTAGAACAATGGGGCTTCTACTCAGGGCACCTACATGTCTCATTCGATAACCAGGGCGGTGTTATAATTTAAAGTTGTATTCTTGCAGCTGCAACGTCCATCCAGCAATTCTTGATGTTAGTTCCTTTCATTCCATAGTCCCTTTTTATGCTGCCCAATCGGTAATAATTTTGACCGGCCACCCCAACAGATAAATTCTCATCTTTATCAACGCGGTAACTATAGCTAGAACCTCCAGATTATAGCTCCTGTAGTTTTCTTAACACTTAGATGTCTTCTTACTCTAGTACATTACGGGTTGCATTTCTTGATCTTCATCCCATTGTTGTAATAGAATGGCTCCAATTCCAAGTTTGTTCGCATCAGTATGTAACTCAGTTTGCGCCTTCGGGGAGTATAACCTTAAGATCGGATGGCTGGACAATATATCTTTCAGTCTATGAAACGCTCACTTTTGAGTATCGCCGAATACGAACGCCACTATTTTCCTTAGTAAATCCGTCAGGGGTCTCGCTATAATAGCGTAACTCTCCACAAATTTCCCAAAAAAACACAGACAATCCTAGAAATCTTTGTATTTATTTGACGCTATCCGACTTAGATTTTGATGGTCGAATCTGCCCATGTCCGATATCGTAGCAAAGAAATTCAATTTGTTTTCTTAAGAATTGGCACTTAATGGATTTTCTGTCCAATTCGTTTAGCTCTGCTAGGCTGATTACTGTTTCCAAATTCTCTGAAGCATTTTTTTTTCGTTTTTTACTTGTATCACCAGATCGTTAATGTATATGCATATACCACTCCTTCGACACATACTCTGGAACACGTTGTTGATGTAGTGCACAAATACTGAAGGACTGTTGCCTAATCCGAATGATGCCCTAAGAAACTCATGCAATCCAAACGGAGTGATAAACGCAGGACATTTTATCGAGTTTTTTTCAACGGGAACGTGAAAAAATGCAATGCGTAAATCGAGCGTAGAAAATTACTCGGCATCCTGAAGTTTATCTATTTGATCGTCGATCAAAGGCATCGAAAAACGATATGATGTCGTTTATTTTTCTATAGTCCACGCACAACCTTTTGGTGCCATCCTTTCTGTTTGTCAACACAATGGGACTCGCATATTCGGATATGCTGGGACGGATAATACCTTCCGATAACCATTCGTTGTTATACTGTAAGATGATAAGCTAGTTATCGTTAGATTTATTAGTTCATTCCCCAAAGTTATATTCACTGGCAAAATTTTGCCTTGAACGATTTGGAAAAGTTTTAGAAATTGGTCACCATCTATGGAAACATCTGTGTAAAATCTTCCCAGTGTGAACAATCCAACTGAACCACCTTCCTTAAACGAAGTAGATTGACGAATAAAATCCGGTGTTCCAATTGCCAAATATGTATTGATAGCCATCAGACTAATGTCCTTCCACTTTTGCTTGACTTTCATCTTGAATAGCTACACAAATTACGCTTCCAGTTGCTTTTTTCGAGCAGTTTGGCATAACACTTCCAAATTCCTGGTATTTAAAACGACTTGGGCCCTTTTCTTTATTGGAACATTTACTGCCGATGTGGCCTTTGTTAGCAGCCTTTTACCACAAGTGAAACGTTTTAAACTTGGATGATGAAATTTTCGGTGACTATCATAATCTTCCTCTTTTTGTCCGTTTAATCCTTTAGGCATTTTGATTCTGTTATTAAAAGTTTTTTTTTAAATTTGATTTTTCTATAAACATTCACTTTAGATTTGTTTGTTTTCACTAACGTTCGTTTGTTTAACTGAATGTTTCACCTTATTTCCGCAATGAAGCTTAAGACGCAAACCACAAAATTCTTAATTTATCACGGTTTTAAAAACTTATAATTTCCCGGATCCCGGTTGATCCGCTGAGTATAGAAAAATATATTTGGCAAATTCTCCAACTCGAATTATCCTACTGCTTTATTTTAATGTTACGACTACTCTGATTTGAGGTGTTTATTGAACTGTTGCATCCAAAAATATTTAATAATTACGATAACCACTCACTGTGCTCTATTCTGATGGTTCTAGTGTTTTTACAAGATACAAACAAACACCCATTTACTCATAAACATTTTGTTCTGGAGTTTAAAATTCACAGTGCATTCAAAGAAGGTCATATAGGTCGGATTATTAACAACTGCACTTAAAAACCAGGTAACATTGTGAGAGTTCATGAACGTCAACTCGTAAACCATATTGTGAAAATAGCTGGACTCTGAACTTCGATTGGTCTTTATTAGTGATCAGGTGGCGAGGTAATTTGATAGGTGATCACATGGCGTTTATAGAAATGGGAGGATTTATATTCCGAAATAAGTTGAAAAACATAACTTATCTAATGGAAATGCATAGCTAAATTTGGTGGATTAATTAAAATTAACGTTAATTTAATGCAGTTATTTGCCTGAAAAGTCTATGGTCACTCCTACTAAAAAACTATTTTAAAACTCTAAACAGATAAAGTGACTGAACCCGAAAAGCCACGCTAATCCACGCTGAACTTTGCTGGTACTTAAAATCATAACTTGATCAGAAATTCAACAATATAGTTTCCCGTGTTCTAATTCGTTGTTTTAATTGGCAGAACTTTTTCCAGCGACAGCAAATTTGGCAGCTGACAGCTGATTGGTGCTCAGTGTTGCTTGCTATTTAGATAAATAGAGCAATAAAACCGCGTTATACAAACTGAAGCGCTCTGGAATGAGGATCAGGGCCACTGCTACAGTTATTCTAGCCTAAAGTAAAAAACTGATAATGCATATTGTGTTATGTCAAACGAATATAAAATTAACTCATTGTAAGTCGAAAGAGATTAACCGAAAGTTACCATGAATAGGAATAGATAGTATTGTAGACTTGTAGTCGTACGTGGTAAAACATCGGTCTACTTTCTCGTGCAAAATAGTGGAAAATTCGCGAAAAAATTTAAATAAATAATTAATTTAAAATTGGTGTAAAATGACGTCGTGGAAAATCTGGGAAAAAGATTTTCCAAAAATAATTGGAAAATTGGTATACCTTCAGCCTCTAGAGTGTTATGCCTGGAGATGGATTGTTTTGATATGATTAGTCAATAAGTATCGTTGTAAAAAAATTCAGCTCAAATGAAATCTGAGCAAACCTGATTTACCCAGATTTCCCATTTGAAACTTATACTGATTTTTTTAGCAGCGATATATGCCAACATCAGATTTTGGCAAATCACATCAATACAATCCATTTCCAGACAAAACACTCTGAAAGACTGATTTTAAACATATTTAAAGTTTTTTCTGGGTTTCATGGATGTTCGACCATTTCCCATGATAAAGTGGAACAACTTTTTTGTGACTAATAATAAAAGTCTTCAATATTATTCATGGATCCATGGGACCACTGCTATATTTTTTATTTTTGTTTGGGATAACATGCAAGCTGCAGTAACATTTTTTAACTTTACGCAAGAAACTTTTCGCAGATATTAGAAGGGTTCTGTAATATCGACTTTTTACTTTCTGCTAACTTTAATTCATAATATGAAAATCATAATACGCACAAACTTCTCTTACACGATAGTTATTATTACAACAACTTACACAATTACATACCCAGGCCAAAACTGATAACTGCTTATTTCATTATCACTGATTTAAATTTCAGTGGGAAATACATTATTTAGCTATATGAGCCAATTTGGGAAAAGATATGATGTCAGCCTATCAAAATGTTCACTTATACTCTCTGGATGTTTTGTCATCACTCAGTGTTAAATATGAAATCTTGAGTATAATGTTTTGTAGCGGTTCACCCAAACACCACTACAATAAATTCACACCACTCTACACTTGCCGCCATCTACAAAATCTATTGTACATTACAAACATTAACATTTGTATATTTCATTGGGTATATTTCTCCTACATCTGCTGGACCACTCACGGCACGAGAACAGAGAAATATTAAAAACAAACAACAAAACATACAAATACAACACAAACGAACATGAAACAAAATAAATCAATTATAATCAGTCTCATCTCGGATTTCATTGCGACAACACGTCGCTCGTGGGGTGTTGGTTGCCAAACACATTAACACAATTTGTCGCGTACCAAAATGGTGGAATAAAAATAATAAAATAACAATTTATAAATTATATACAAATTTTATTCAAATAATAAAGATTAATTTAAATTAAATAAAAACAAATAAATAATATATTATTGGTGTATGTGGTGCCTATTAATAATCTTGCGCACTAAAGTTTCAATAAGGGTGCTTATAAAAATGTTGACTTAACGCAAATTTTGACGTTGCTAGGATAAATCAAGTCCATCTTCCATCAAATTAGTTTGCTTTTACCTTAAATGAAATTAGTTCTCCAAATAAACTAAGCTTTAGAGCTCAAATCATTGTTAATTTGATGTCATCGTAACTACCTACAATGAGTTTTTTATTCAATGAGCGATAATATTTTCATAACAATGTAGCAAATCCATTTTTGTATACCTCTCAATAAGTCGTCCGAAATCACTGCACATTTCACATATAGAATACTGTCTTTATGATATGGTCCCACAATTACTATAATAGTGGACATTAATATGAGAAACTATTGATATTTGTATTAAACCAATATCATTCAACAAAAAAAAAAAAAAAAAATAATGAAATATAATTCGCCTGACGATTGTCATAAACCTGTTAAAAAAAAATTGAACACATTTCACGAATCTATGTATATACCCATAAGTGAAGTTTGTTTTAAATCTGTCCTAAAAATCATCAAAAAGAAATAATTCTTTATATGTGCAAAGGTGGAAACACTCGTTGAAGGTTTTTTATTTAAATGTATAATTGTATTCCCGCAAATTAATTCCACAAACAAACTCAGAAAAAATCAGGATTCTTAAATTTCTGAAAATCATAGGAACCTTACATTAAAATGATCCATTGGATCTAAGCTGTCCAAAACATATTTCAGTATGAAAAATTTGGGGTTACTGTTGTATCTGACAATCGTATTTGGTACTAGGATCTCACATAATAATTCCGATATTATGAATAATTGAAACTCCGAATTCTCCTGAGAAAACGCTGGGCTGCTGACATCATCGTGACCTTTATACAATATTGGCGTAGGGTCAAGTCTATCAGAAACAATTATTATTTTAGAACAATCATATCTGATGACTGACATATGTATGTAATATTTTAAATAACTGATATTCCGAATTTTCATAGGAAATTGGTGGGAAGCTGACATCAAAGGGACCCTGTATACTAGGTTGGCAGAGGGTTTAGGTTATCCTAAACAATTTTTGTACTGAATTTGATGCGATCTCACATAACATATTCCCAATGTTCTGTGGGAAGCTGACACTAACTAATCTCATATAATATTTATACTTATGTATAATGAACTATAAACAAAGTTAGCATGGGGTCTAGATAAGATCAAATCTCGGTTGTTATAAACAACCTATAATCGCTTATTTGGCTCAAAACTGAAAATTAATTCAGTAGCCGGGTCTAGACACCAACATTATAAAAAGTCATTATACTGTCAGCTTTCCATGATTTGGTTAATAAAAGTCAAAGTTTATTCATAATGGTTGTGAACAAACACTGTTGTCGTAACGACCTTAAACCTCCGTGTCGGCATTTTGCCTGGATGTATTTCACAAAACGGATGAAACGTTTTGATGTTTTTTGTTTAACTTTGTAACGGTTTTCAGCGTTCATGGTATTTTGGAAAATTGTATGCCTTGAAATCGCTAACAGATCTCCCGGTGATTCATGGGATGGGGCAGCATTTTTCCGGCTAGGTGGCAGTTGGTATGGGTGGGAATCTGACCATCAATCACCGAGAGCTTGATAAGCTGCTTTATACTTTTTATTTATCTATATAAACAAACACACATTAATAATCAGTAACCTTTATTGAGACATTTTGTCCCTGCATTGCTGCATACACTACTAAGTCTGAGACCTTCGATGTTAGGCCACTTGTTCCTATACCCCAACCTCATAATTTTACCGGCCTTATACTTATAAAGCTTTCCCCTTAACGGTTTTGCTGAAACCTAACTCATCACAGCACTATTAATTTAATTTTGCATTTTACTTTTTTCCACTATACACTTGTAAACTTAACACGAACAACACTTTCGACTGTAGGTACGCATAACAAATCTTAGCAACTGTACAAAAATAAGATTTCGAATGCACAAATTTTCCCACCATAAATGTTCTAACCATTATAATTAAACCACCGTTTTGTTTAATAATTAGCAAATACTTAATCAATTTTTAAACGAATGGAAAACACCGAAATTTGCATTACTAATAATTATTAAATAAATCAATATATAAATAAAATATAATTATCAAATTTAAAGAACCATGCTCCTAAGTAGCACTATAATATTTGGAATTTCTTAGAATAATGTTTGTATATTAGCCAACGTTTTTATTTAATAATTAATGAACAATATATTGAATTAAAAAATTTGTTAGTGTGTAGGTCTCTATGATGGACATCATGAATGACTATTGTTCATCATCCGGAATTAATGACCCAAGGTCATGCTTTAAAAATATCTTTATGTGAATGTTTCTTGTGTAATTGAATTATATTTTGTAATTCAATAAGCTTTTTATACGAGTATTTATCCCTTAATGATATTGGAATTTATACATATGTTCTTCGTACAAGTTAAACATCACAAAAAGAAATCGCTTACCAAGTAAACGGATATTTGCCAGTTGCCACCGTTTGATATAATGTATTTCGAACCGTTTCTAAAAAAATTAATTTTGTCACCAAAAATTTGCCAAACAACTTCGAATCCCTAATTACCTTGGTAAGCGCCTGTTACATTTAAATCCACTTTCCTTATATACGTTTCATTTCCTCTTATTGTATGTAGTGTGGTGGTATAATATATTTGATCATTCACTCTCATTCATCATTGGTTATTTTATTTAATTTAATGTTTATGTTATATATACAGTAGAGAACTAAATTATCGTTCACGAACCGACACAGACAAATATTGTTCAAAAAATGGATGTCTGACGGATAGTATAAATTGATTATGTCTGACACGATACATGTAAGAACTGAAAGGAACGGATAATATAAAGGTTTGGATTTGTGTATTCTTTGAAGTGATTGTACACCAAAGTAAAGCGATTCTACCCCAAAACGTTTCCAAACATTTCGTTCTATATAATTACTAGGGGGTACAGCCCGTCCTAGGACGGATACAATTGGTGATGTTGAGTGCTTGCTGCCATAATCACCGTTTGACCACTTGATTTTTTTTTAGCCGAGTAGGAATAGCTCGAGGTTTAAGGCTTTTAAGGATTATTGCACCTCAATTAGACCTTAAACCAAAGAGTAAGGGCTTTTAAGGATGCTTTTATCACACAATAAACCTTACAGACCGACAAACAGCGGAAGCTGTGCTTTTCTTTAAAAAAAAAAAAAAAAAAAAGAATTCGGGGTGGGCTGTATCGAGTACACGGCCGTAGGTGTTATGCGTGATAACGTTTATAAGATGTTGAGATTAATTATTTTAATTCAATATAAGGTAATTATTTTAATTTAAATAAATTAACCACCACCTGAAAATTTTCTAATGGGAAAAATGACAGTCGATCCATTACATTGCCATGAAATTTTTGATAAATCGGAGGCATTTAGAAAACAACATGTTTATTTTAGTTAACATGTTGCCAACAGTTGGCGACCCTGAAAGCGAGCATTCTCTCGCTACAGTTGTTCAAGCATTTAAATCGCGCGAAATCAGAGGTTCACGGCTGTGCTTGCCTAAAGAAGGCAATAAACCTAAGGACCAACCCTAAGAAATCATACATTTAAATTAAAGGTAATGATTACAGTAATTGCTCACGACCAAACGCAAAATTTTGCCTCAATTTTCTGACGTGATCACGTCCAAAAAATATAAATTGGAAAAACTAAACTAAAATTCCTTGGGAGTACAATCGAACCCCAGACCTTAGCCGCTCTAGTCCAATACGTTACTACTAAGTACTAAGCCACATCCAACCTAAGAAAATGTATTTATAACTTTGATTGTTATACATATTGTTTTACTGTTTCAAACATAGCATGCTATGAAGTTTATGATAGGAAACAAAATGTTTACCAAAAAATTCTCATGGCTTACTACAACTCATAATATAACAGTTTTTAAATAACTTGTATTAGTGTTCGCTTACATTTAGGCGCAAATTTCTTGTGTAATTAAATTACTGTAATAATTATAAAGCGGAATATTTAATTTAATGGTACCGAATTAAAAAAGGCTGAATTAAAAAAAGTGTTCATTAATGAAATAAAAAAGGCGAATTTTGTATGAAAAAGGTATATTTTTTTATTTCAGAAAAAAATGAATTAAAAAAAGTAACAGGTGTTCATACAAATTCATACAAAAGTCACCATTTTTAATTCACTTTTTTTAATTCAGCCTTTTTTAATTCATGTAGCCTTTAATTTGTGGCGGCTCGATACATTTCATTTTTTACATTCCCTCATCGCCACAATAATTTATCACTCAAACCTAAGTTCGCACTCAAGCAAAAGAATGCACCTACTCATGCCATACCAATTGCGCGACAACACAAAACAAAATAAAAATCAAGAATAGTCTCGTCTAGGGTTTTGTGCTGAGCGCACGCGCGCTCACATTAATAGAAACAAATAAAGCACACAAATTGGTGGTAAAATAAAAATCAATCGCATGGTAAATTAAATTAAATAAATATTGATAATAAATTAAATAACAAATTACATTAATAAACAAATTATAAAATTAAAATCAAATAAGTGACGTGTAATTGTTTTAATTTATACGCGTTAAATTTATAGTAATATATTTGGTCATTACATGAATACTAAAAAAAATAAATAAAATTCGTTGAGAATTGAACCGAAGACCTTTGCCCGCTCTAGTCCAGTGTTTAACCACTACGCCACAAACTATATTACATCTCGCTTTTAATTTGCATTGTTAAATTGGTTTATTTTTCAAAGCGTTCTACAGTGTCCCTAGCTAAATATATGGAATGAGGACGAAGGGCCGAATTTCAAAGCGCCGAATGTCGAAGGGCCGAATGTCGCAGGGTCGAAGGGCCGAATGGGCCGAATGTCGAAGGGCCGAATGTCGAAGGACCGTATGTCGAAGGGCCGAATGGGTCGAAGGGCCGAATGGGTCGAAGGGCCGAATGGGTCGAAGGGCCGAATTTTTTTTTGGTTTTAGAAATATAATTTTTTTGATTTCTTGTTTTAAGGAATGTTTTGTAAATTTTTTTATCAAATATAAATTAATTTCTTATGAGTTTATACATATTTTATTATGTTTAATCTTTGGATATTCTATCGGCAAAAATATTGCATTAATTTTGTTGTTTATATTTTATAATTATCAAGTGGAAAAATATTTGTACATAATAGGTATTTCACCAAAACCAAAAAAGAATTTTGTCATAAAATGTCATAAAAATCAGACCATTTTTTATTCGTTAGGGTGAAGGAAAATTTTATTTGGACGAATAAAATAATTTCTCTATGATTTAGTGATGTAACCTAACCTAACCTTAAGGCAAAATTTCCAAAATGTCTACTTAAATTAAACGAAACTGTTTATTTTAAAGTATCTTGTTGTCTCATGTGTTGTTTTGAATATTGTTTCAACTTGAAATATATTGCCAATTTTGATATGAGTCATTTTGACAAACAACATTTCAACCTGGCATTGATATTTGGAAAATTAATATTGTTTTTCATAAATAAATAAAAATTATAGTTCTTAATATCAAATTCAGTACATTTACAAAATATTCCTTAAAACAAGAAATTTAAAAAATTATATTTCTAAAAACAAAACAAAGAAATTCGGCCCTTCGACCCATTCGGCCCTTCGACCCTTTCGGTCCTTCGACATTCGGCCCTTCGACATTCGGCCCTTCCACCCATTCGGCCCTTCGACCCATTCGGCCCTTCAACATTCGGCCCATTCGGCCCTTTGAAATTCGGCCCTTCGACATTCGGCCCTTTGATATCATTCCAAATATATACATATAGTTCTATTATTCTATGGTGTTAGGTTGATGTTTTGGATTACTGGGGTTATAGAATGTTGTGCTTATAGAGTTATGAGACTTCCGGGTTATGGAGCTTATAGGTTTTGAGGTAATGAAATGATGAACTTATTGAATTATAAAGCTATTGTAAATCTCTCCGAGATTAAGGTTTGAGTTTTGCGGGCAAGTTTTTTTGTTTTTCAACTGCATTTTGAGTTTGCAGTTTATTGGGATGTGAGATTTATCAGTTTTGAGGTTATAGATTTTGAGGTTATTGGTTTTAGGGTTATATGTTGTCGATCTCAAGATTATTGAGCTATGAAGGTATAGTGTTATAAAGTTTAAGGGTTGATATTGTTGGGTTTTATAGTTTCAAGCTGTTTTTTAAGGTTAGAAAAAAAACCTGACGTGATGGGGCAAAACAGGTTTCGAATTTGGTTTCAGCGACCCAAAAAACATATAATCCACTTGGTCTGGAGAGATTAAGGAACCCTACACTAATTTTTTTTTTGTGGTCCTGTGCAATCAATGAGATTATCACCGTATCGTAAATTTCTTTATTCAACGTTCAACAATGTTTATGTTGTATGATATTAAAACCTTATTTTTGGCAACGGTCTAGTCTAGCCAAGTTATGCTTTTCACTGAGAAGGAAATCATTTAATAATACATTTAACTTTATACAATTAGAGTTTTAAGGTCGCAGAGTGTTCGCTGTTCGGATAAACTTCGTATTTAGTTGCATAACATATAGTGTAGATTATACTCGTCTACCTGATGATTTCCCCAATTAATTGTTACGTTTTCTAATTTTATTCCAGCTTAATTCAACCAGAAAAATATTCCCGACCATATTGTTATTGTTGCGTAAAAACCTATTTTCTAAATTTTCCTTATAAATATTATAGATTAGGCGGAAAGCTTTTTTGTATGTCTGACGATGATACCTTTCTATAGGACCCTGGAATCGGAGTCAAATCTTTCAAAAAATTGTATCTTAATTTGAAACGATCTTAAAAAGAGACATCAAACGGACAACAGCTCTCTCGTTGGGCGAAAAACTTCATTGAATCTCAATCCACTTTGAAAGAATAACCGCCATTGGATTCTGATATAATATGTTAACACATGATTGTTTCTTTCTCTCTCATGTAACCTGCAAAAAATATTTTGAAGTCTAAGACCATTCATAAATTCTAAATTTGGTGGTGTTATTTTTGGTGTGATGAAATGTTCAGGGAATTTGTTTAAAATTAGAATCAGCTTTTTGACAATTTTACGTGACACGGTTTGAGAAAATTTTTAGAGGGTGAAATGTCGTTCACTTTTATATTCTGTCAAAGAAGATAAAATCTAGAAAGCAAAACTTATAAACAAAAAAAAAGTTTTAAATTCAACTCCAAATAGGCGTTCGTACCGTATATGATATTCCCCATGGACCTTATAAAATGCACTCAGCCATTTAAATCACAAAAATTTAAACGAATATCAACTTAACCTTTGTTATATACATCCCCAATACAAGTAATGATGTAATATATGCCAATTGCTCAGCCTCATAGAAAAGGAAAAATAAAGAAAATCTGTCACTTAAAAAGAGGGTGTCGTTACAACCTACACATATTCTCGTATACAGTCGTACATACATAAAAAAAAATATTGTTTCTATATTTACCCATTTTGATCGAATAAAATCTATCAAAAGTTCAATTCCATCTTAAAATTTATTACATATTTGTTCGCTTTTGTCTTATATGTGTGATGGGGTTCAAAATAAATTTCCTAACCATTTTCCATTTATATTTATATCCAGTTTTATGTTCGATTCTATTATTTTTATTATAAATTTTATTTCAAATATCCTATTGATACTTTTCATTTTTTTTGTTTTGTTCAACATTGTGATGTGCTTCGTCGTCTTCGACCCAAAACTCAAGGAAATATCGGTAAAATATTCCCTTCATTAACCAAACACATAATACATTATACCTAACATAAATTGTACACATTACAAATATTATTCGGAGGGGTGATTCAAGCTATGTATATATAGTACATAATACATACATTTTATTGATATAAAGCTTAAAGTTTCCCGCACTATAGTATTGTCGAAAAAAAAATCAAATCTGAAAAGGTAATCGAACTTTATATAAAGTCTCAACGAGGGGGATAAAAAAACCTGAATCCAACCAAAACAATAATATACCAGAAACTGTTTATTTTTGTATTTTAAATGCGGCTGAGTGGCTGTATGCTTATCACAAAATGTAGACGGCAAAAATGTTAAAAACAATAAATTACAAGTTTTTTTGTTTACGTTTGTTACTTTACTTACCCTCACACTGGCTTGGCCATAAATTACATGTACAAAGTAAAATTTAATTAAAAAAAATAAAATAAATTAACGAGCTTTTCTTGTTTTGTTTTTTATTTTTTATTGATAACCGTCCTGTAAAATTATAAACTTAAGAAAATATTGGAAAATAATTCGTTCTATCCTCTCTACTCTATATGTATACATAAAGTAATTCCTCAAACCCAAAATGCGCACAGTCTTAATGGATAAAAGTCGAAACGAAAACACTTAAAACAAATAGAAATTTTATGTATAAAAGAAGCTGAATGAATAACAACATCTTTCGTATTTTCTACTTGTGAGATAAGAGAATCAAATTGCTATATACATCAGACTAAATTATTGTACAAAATTCAATCAACCTCTCGCACATACGCCCTTTATGTTTTCAATTTGTTTTAATTTAATTTTCTTGTACCATTTTTCCTTTATTTTCAGATTATATTAAAACCATTACAAGAGGATGGGCTACTGCTTTACAGTGGGCATTACGAATATGGTGATTATATTTCACTTTGTCTAAATATGGGTTATGTGGAATTTACTTTTGAGCTAGGAAGTGGGCCGGCAACCGTCCGCAGTGAATTTCCACTGACGATGGGCCAATGGCATACGATTCGGGTATCAAGAACAGCACGACTAGCGGTTATAAAAATTGATCAGCTACCTGAAATTATGACAATATCACCAAATGGATTTTGGCATTTATCGCTGCCGCACAGTTTATTTCTTGGAGGTGTACACAATCTCCAAGTACTGCCGCTGAGTCTGCGAGAGAAAGGTTCTTTCGTTGGCTGCATACAGAGGGTGAGTCCCGAAATATTTGTATAGATTAATTTTTGTTTAACAATATACCTTTTTGTTTTTAGGTCGACGTCAATGAAAAACCGCTCAACATAATTTCAGAAGCACTGGGCGGCTCAAACGTTGATAATTGTCCGCATGCCTGTATAGCTCGACCGTGCGGTCCACTTGCACGATGCATTCCAAATCTTGAGTCATACGAATGCCAGTGCAGTCCAATTGATAATTTTGAATGCATAAAATATAAGCTACAGACACAATCGTCAACGCCATCGACCACAATCTCAATGTCAACAGTGACAACACAACAAAGTACCGTAGACGAAAGTGGTTACGATGATAATGATGATGATGAGACAAACAATGATGAAGTAGAAAACTATTATGATGAATATGATAAGGTATCAACATTAAAATCATCGACATTACCATCATCCACATCCACCTCAACAAGTACAACAACATCTACAACCACAACCACCCCTACTACAACTACTACTCCTACACCGCCACCATCATCTTCATCATCAACCACAACAACAACAACCGTGTCAGATAATTATAACGATATAAAATCGAACGACGATTACTCAAAAGATGATTACTACTATTATGAATACGATGAAGATGATAATGCTTATAAGAGTGTGAACGATAACAGTAAAATTGATGAGGATAATAATGGCCATATAATAATCAATCCAAATAGTCAAAAACATCATTTGAGTTTAACACTGTCTGAAATTGTAAAAACAGGTCCATTAAAAATGCCATCGTTCGATGAGACAACAAAACAAACACCACCCGCTTCAACAACGTCTGGTACAACCGCAACACCAACAAGTGAGTCGTCAACCTCATCTACCACAACAACAACTGATTCATATCGAGCTCTTTACAGTGAAAATGTAAAACAAAAATTAGATGTGACACGTGTCAATGGCCGTTATATGTCAGTAGATAATGATCAGCTATTAAAATATGATAAAATTCGGCTGAACGAGAAACTTCAAAAACATAACCAAAATCAACATGAACAAATCAAATACTATACAGAAAAAGAATTCATTAAGAAAATGAATAAATTTTTGAAAAATGAAAAATTTTACACTGGTGATCATGTACCGGCATCAGTATCACCATCATCATTGTTAGTGACAAATCAAAATATACGATCAAATTTTGAAATAAAACCATCTGCCCGAATTCATAATAATACGAATAGTAGTATACGAAAAGATCATGGTGCCTGTTTTACCGGTACCGATAGCTATTTACATTTTAATGATGCGGAAACAATGCGTTGCATAATTAGCTATCAAATTGATTTGAATTTACGTTTTAAAACGCATTCACTGAGCGGTTTAATATTGTGGACGGGGAGGCACACCGCCCAGGAGGATGATGACTATTTGTCGTTAGGAATTGAAAATGGTTATTTACATTTAAGATATAATTTAGGTTCGGGGGAGGTTAATATTAAGTATAATTCAACAAAAGTTAGCGATGGACTGTGGCATCGCATTAGAGCTTATAGGTGAGTAAAGAATTATATTTTGTAAAAAAAATTCAAATTTTAGTATTCTTATATTTCAAGAGGCTTTAATATTTTGGTAGACGATTCATATTGACTTATCTATATTTTTTATATTGCCAAAGACTAAACTTAAAAATTCAAAAACCACCAATCACATAAAACCACACATATTTGAAATTTTAATAGATTTAATAACAACAATGTCTAATTTAGAATTATGACAACAACAAAATACTAAATTTTTATTAAAACAATTCTAGAACCTAATTTTATCTCTTTTGAGCTTCAAAGTACGTAGCTAAAGCTCTAAGCTAGGTACATTTTATATGTTTATATATGGCTTAACTAAATCTCATCCTTGATATTCGCATGTATGTACCATTCTAATCGATTTGACAACAACAACCAATTTTGAAAATTTGATGTAAAAGCAGCATTTTAAAAGATGCCGAACCTGAATGACCTAAAATGTAACTTAAAATAATTTAATAGTAGCTTATTTTCAGCTTGTTCCAAACTTAAACCTCCAAAAAGCTCCTAACAATTTTCTTCAAAAAAAATTATATTACAGTTAACATAATTGGCGACATAATTGGCTATTTTTCAGAATCAAATCCGGAACTCATATGAAATTCCATTTTCAACATATAATCTTAGTTTCAGCATAATTGGTTAAGAAGTAGTCTAGTTCCTCTTAAATTGGCCATTTTCCAGAAACTGGATTTTGTTCCATTCAAATTAGTAATTTTCAACATATGGACCGAATTTCACTCAAATACGTTTTATGTGGAACCACATCCGGAAACTCTTATTGAAATTCCATTTTTATTATAAAGCCGAGTTTCATCCTAATTGGTCAAGAAATTGGTTTAAATTGGCCATTTTCATGATATAAAACGAGTTTCATTTCAATTGTTTAAGAAGTTGCTTAGTATACCATTAAAATTGTTTGTTTCATTCTAATTGGCCATAGTTCCATCCAAATTAGCAATTTTCTAGAACCACACCTAGAACTCAAATTGGATGAGTTTTATTTCAATCTGTTCAAAAATTGCTTAGTTCCAATCAAATTAGGCATTCTCATCATATAGACCGAGTTCCATCCCAATCGGTTGAGAATTTGGCTTAGTTCCATTTCAATTGATCATTTTCCGGAACTCAAATTAAAATCATAATTTCATCATACGAGCTGAGTTTGAGAAATCCAGTTTCCGTCAAATTATCAAGTTTTTCGAGCCACACCCGGAACTATTATTGGAATTCTCATTTCATCATATAAGCCTAGTTTCAGCCCAACTGGTTAAGAAATAGTTTAGTTCCATTGAGCCATTTTGCAGAACTCAGGTTTGTTCTATTAAAATTCGTTGTTTTCATCAAATAGACCGAGTTTCATCGCAATCGGTTGAGAATTGGGTGACTCCATTCAAATTAATCATTTTCTAGAACTAATTCCAGGATTCATATTACAATCCCATTTTTATCATGAGAACTGAGTTTCATATTTTGGTTGAAAAATTACTAAGTTCCGTTCAAATTAGCAAATTTTCCAGAATGACATCCGGAACTCGTTGGAATTCCAATTTCATAGTATAAACTGAGTTTCATCCCAATTGGTTAAATTCCATTCATATCGGCTGTTCCATTCAAATTGGCCATTTTCATTAAATAGACGAAGTTTTAATCAACTCGGTTGAGCAATTGGCTTACTTCCGTTTAATTTGACCATTTTTGAGAACCTACTTTCGATCATCATACAAACTGAGTTTCATCCCAATCCGTGGCTTTATTCAAAGTAGCCACTTTCCAGAACGTCATTCAGAACTTTTATGGGAATTGCAATATCATCACATAAACCGAATTATATTCAAATCGATTAAAAAGTTGCTTAGTCCTAATGCAATTGGCCACCCAGAACCAGGTCAAGTTACATTCAAATTGGTCATTTTTATGTTATAAACCATCTTTAATCCCAATCGGTTGAGGAATTGGCTTAGTTTCATTGAAATTGACCACTTTCCTGAATCTAATTTGAAACTCATATTGAAATCTCATTTTTATCATACGAAATGAGGTTTGTCCAAGTAGTTTGAGAAATTGCTTGGTTCCATTCAAATTAGCAAATTTTCCAGAACCACATCCGGAACTCGTTGGAATTCCAATTTCATAGTATAAACTGAGTTTCATCCCAATTGGTTAAGAAATGGCTTAGTTCCATTCATATCGGCTGTTCCATTGAAATTGGCCATTTTCATCAAATAGACGAAGTGTCATCCAAATCGGTTGAATAATTGGCTTAGTTCCGCTGAATTTGGAGAATTTCCAAAACCTACTTTCGTTCATCAGACAAACTGAGTTTCATCTCAATCCGCTGTGTCATGGCTTCATTCAAACTAGCCACTTTCCAGAACCTCTTCCCAGAGTTATATTCGAAACGATTAAGAAGTTGCTTAGTTCTTATCCAATTGGCCACTTTCCAGAACCAGGTTAAGTTACCAGTTACATTCAAATTGGTCATTTTTATCTTATAAATCGTCTTTCATCCCAATTGGTTGAGGAATTGGCTTAGTTTCATTAAAATTGATCATTTCCCAAAATAAAATTTGGAACTCATATTGAAATCTCATTTTCATCAAACTAACTGAATTTTGTCTAAGTTGCTTATTTCCATTCAAATTAACAATTTTTCTGAACCATATCCTGGAACTCATACTAGAATTCCAATATCATGATATAAGCCGAATTTTATTCCAATCGGTTAGGAAGTTGATTTTGTTCACAGAAATTTTCCACTTTCCAGAACCCAGGGCTGTTCTATTAAAATTGGCATTTCACATAAAAAGACCATGTTTCTTCCTAACTGGCTGATCAATTGACTTTTGTATTTACATACAATGTGTCGGCCTCCCGACTAAAAAAAAAAGAAAAACGCCTCCTCCTGCAGACAGAAAATCCACCTCAGAACTCATCAAGATGGTGTCTCGCATATTGCTTTTGTATGCTTCGTCTTCTATATTAGTATGCTAAATAACAGCTTTCACATTCTATGGTGGTTGTCCATTTCTGGTTTCTTTTGTTGTAGACGAAGTTCGCCACTATATCGCAGTTCTGTTTCGATTTGAGCATGATGCCCACGATATTATCGGGCGTCACCCTGCGAACCTTTCTAATTAGTTCTTTACGTCTCCTTTTCCACTGGTTGCAATTGAAAAAAGTGTGTTCTGCATTATCAATTGCTGCCTCGCCGTAGATACACGACGTTTCTCCGCCTTGTCCATGGTTTTCAGATATTTGCAAAAATATCCATGACCTGTGAGGAATTGAGTCAAAAAGTAATTTACTTCGCCCTGTTTCCTATCCACCCATACAGACAGGGTTTTTATTAGCTTTTTCGTCTACCTTCTGCGGCTTTTAGTCTGCCATCTCTCCCACCAGCAAAGCATGACGTGTTCTCTGGCTGCCTTTCTTGCCTCTAAGACGCCAAGATCCCTCCTGGTGTCATATATAGCTTTTTTTTCTTCGCCATTATTTCTATGGGAATCACTCCAGCTATAATCAACACAGCAAGTTCTGAGACAGTTCTGTAAGAACCACGACGTTGTACAGCTGCCATTTTTTTACGGTATGTTTCCTTTTTAATTGTATCTGCCCGTATTTTGCATCCATACAAAAGGATGGCGTTCGTGACAGATATTAGAAGCCTCCGTTTTTCAGCCATTGGGCCCCCGATGTTCGTCATCAATCTGTTCAGGGCAAAGGTTAGTTTTGACGCCTTTTATGAGGACCGCTTAACCTGTTCTCCAAAATTAAGTTTTGTGTCCAGATGTAGCCCCAGGTATTTGATTACTGTGCTGGACTGTATTTTTTGATTTTCTACCTGAAACAGCACATCGGTTGCAATTTGACGTCTCGTAAGCAAAACTAATTCTATTTTTTCTGTTACTAGGGACAGACCATGGCCAGTCAGCCAAGAAGTAGTTCTTCTCATTACTTGGTTGAGCTTGCGTTGAGCGTCGTCTGTAGCCCGGACGACTATTACTGCTGCAATATCGTCTGCGTAACCAACCATGAAGGTATCATCTGGCATTTCCATTCTCAGGATGCCGTCGTATGATGCATTCTATAAATCAGGCCCTAGAATAGACCCTTGGGCGGCACCCCCCGTGACATATTTACTGCATTGACCCTCCGTGGTTTCAAACAGTACCTTCCTAACTTGTAGGTAGCTGTCCATTATCCATAAAAGATAATCTGGCACGCTGAAAACGTTTGATAGCGCCGATCAATTGAATTAGTTCCGTTCAAATTAACAAATTTTGAAATCGGTTGAAAAATTGTTTAGTGTAATGCAAATTGCCGGTTTTTAGGTATAAGTGACTAATTTCGGAATCTTATAAAATTAACAAAAGCCACAAAAGAAGAAAAAAATCAAAAAGGAACCTGGGCCCCAGTGGAGGAGCCCTATTCCTTGAAAACCTCTATTCACCCATTTTTACCAAAATTGCTGGAGCCGTTTCCAAAACCTACAATTAAGAAACGTACAATTTTATGGCATTTAGATAGTCTGTTGTAAAACTGGACTCAATGAAATCTTATTTAAGGTATGATAGCTTGGTAAGAGTAAACTCTGTAATTATTACAAATAGGCTAAATCTTGACCAAAAATTAGTAGGTATTAAGTAATACAACCTTTTGACATCCTCACTTAATTTCTCACCTGGTGTTTCCATTTGTCACTGAATTGGTGGAAGACGTTAGACCTGAATGATGACAAGGGTATTGAGTTCTTTGATGGTACTGGTGGAGATTGTCATAGTATCCTTGGTACTGGAATACAGCGACCGTCCGTGTTCCACAGCTTAAGACGAGGTAAAGTAGTAAACCTTATTGGGCCCAAATTGTATTGACCTTACACCTTCTTGAGCGAGCCAATTGGAAAAATGTTGCGAAGTATTTGTACACTTTCTAGATCTTAAAACTGCTGCGAATACTTTAACCAACGAGACTGATATTGAAAAAATGTCGCGTCAATCATATTATAGTTTCTACAGTTGTTGAATCACAATTTGGCACAAGACAACCATTTATGATCAGCCCTAAGTGATCAAATATCTTGCCTATGTCTGACAGGATAATGATTCGTTTAGTAAGCGCTGATGCTGCAGGATCTTATTAGGTAGAATTCCTTCGGGTTAGATTCTAGAACAGAAAAGTTTGAACAAAATTTAGATAGCTCCAATTCTTTTTTTTTTTAAAGTGCAATAAGCTTATCTCGTAATTTGACAGAGTCTTCTATTATGACAAATACAAACTTTCTTAAAATTTTCCTTTGACCTCTCTCCTATTTCATACAAATTTTCTTTGATCGCTCTGGCGGAGCTAACCAGTAATAAGCTTTTTTTGTTCGACCAATCGTATGACTATTGAATTACGAAGTGTGCACTGTAAAAGTAATGCTTCCCATAATATTACATCAAAGAAAACACGATTGAGCTTGGGATTGAGTTGGGTTTGATTTGAGGGATGAGTTGTAGTTGAGTTGAGATTTGGTTGTAGTCGAGTGACCAGATAAGTTGGGGTTTTTATTTGGTAATTGAATTAAAAGTTGAGTTAGAGTTAACTTGAGATGAATTGAGTTTGGTTCATGCACGAAAATAGTTTTTCAGATTATAGTGATTTGGAAGGTTGAATTAGGGCTGAGTTGTAGGTTGAGTTGAGGTTGGGTTCGGGATCGAGTTAAGATTGAGTTTAGTATGCATAAAGTTTTATAGCAGAGTTGAAATTGGGTTGAGTGAAGGTATCAGTAATGCATTTATTTGGTGTGAATTGAGGGTTGAGTTGGAAACAAACTGGGATGTTAAGCTAGGTTTTGAGTTGGGGTTAATTCAGCCATTTACTTGGGAATTTTTTTTAGGGTATGTAGTTTTTCGAATCGTTTCGTTAACGTTGAGCGTTGCGTGGATTGCGTTGGAGGTTATATTTAGTTAAGTTCTTGTAGTTGAACGGGAGATTGAGTTGAAGATTTAATTGGTGGCTAGGTGGGGGGGGGGGGGGGTTAGTTGTGCTTGATTTGAAGGCTGAGCTGGGGTCGAGTTGATTTAAGTGAGGGGTTATTTTGGGGATTAATTCAGGGCTGAGTTGAGTAGAGAGTTGAAATTTGGTTCGAGCTGGAGTTAAGTTTACTTGTGTTTAAAGCTGATTGAGGGATTTATTTGAGGGTAGGTTGAATTGAGTGAAATTTAGTTGATTTTGCATGTAATTTTTTAGAACATGTTGATTTGGGGACTGAGATAGGTGTTTGAGTTCAGGGTTGAGCTAGTTAGGTATTTATTTGACGGTGAACTTGAGATTTGAACTGGATGTCAGCTTAAGTTGTTCTGAGTTGAGTTGATTTAGTTTTTCGGACCATTGAGATTTGAGGACTTAACTGGGCATTGAGTTGAGGTTTGCGTAGAGGGTTAAGCTGTTGTCGAGTAGGTAATTGTTTCGTGGTTGAGCGACTGGGTTCATTTGGATAATTATTTGTGGCTTAAGTGGAATTGAATTGGAGGTTAGATTACGATGATCTTAAGTACGCTTGCAGTTTTGATCTATGTTGATTTTAAGATTGACTTTAACGTAAAGTTTATAGTTGAGCTGTGGGTTGGTGTGGTGGTTGAATTTGGTGTTCGATTGAGGTAGAGTTGGGGTTGAAAGGTGGTTGAGTAAAAATTGAATTGGAAAATTAATTTTGGTTACAGTTGAAGTTTTAACTAGAGGTTAGATTGGGATGATGTGAGTTGAGGACATACACGTAAGTAGTTTTCGAATAGAGTTGATTTTGAGACTAAGTTGACGGTTTATTTGAAGAATTATTTGGGAAGTGAAGGGAATTGAGGAACATGACTCAGAAATTGAATCAGGTACTGAGTTTGAGGTTGGGCTAAGAATTGATTTGGTAATTGTGGGGATTGAATTGCGATTTAGTCATAGGTTGAGTTGAAGTTTAGTTGTAGATGAGGTTGGGGTTCAGTTACAGCTTAAGAGGTTCAATTAGCGAAAGCTTTGGGAGTTCAGTTGGAGTTTAGATTAAGTTGACTTGATATGAAAACAGATATGCACGTAACATTTCGTACCGAAATTTTGATCATTTGATGAGATTTCAAACCTTTACCTTTGCTGAAAATTGAAATGACATGACATATGGTGGTGAGAACCTTTGATAAGTTGTACTAAATTATAAAGAAGAAGTTTAATTAGTACAAAGTAATAAGAATTCAAACCCCTAGAATAAACGGATTAATTTTCGAAAATTCCAGTGCTGAAGCCAATGAGTGAGCAAATGAACAAGAAAATCGCTACAATAATTTATTTTTTTGAGTGCGTCTACTCAAGCAAATACATTGTCTAGAATTAACGAAACAACCATTTCACTAAAATCACAAACATACATCAGCAAGTTTGAATTTTACCGTTCTAAATCGGCACGAATCAAATCAATTGTGGTAGCAAACTTTTTTCTCCAAGAATTAAAAATGATTATAGGAATCCTAAATGCCGATGTCGATCAAAGAAAATTGAAAGAAAAACTTGAAAATTTGATAGACAACTCTAGCTCCCAAAGCCCTGGTTTGACAATTTTCTAGGGTCAGGCTTGTAAATATTATAAAAATACTAAAGATTGACTAAGCGAGAGACAAATATGCACTACTTCAAAAAATTAAAGGAACACAAACTTTTTTCAATTTTTTTAGTGTTCTTTGAAGAGATGTATCTATGTAAAATACGGTCGTACAGAGATGAAAAGAAAAGCATTTTAAAGCTTCAAATCTCTAGTTTTGAAACTTTTGAGTGGAAAATTTTTGTGAGATACCGTTATCATGCAATCATAAGAAAGAGCGAAAAGAAAAAAAATTGTCTTTTTTTTTTGTAGGGATCCATGGGCTCGTGAAATTTTTTTTAAGTTAAACCAATGCATAATTCGGTTAGCCTGTTAATTAAGCGTAAATTTAATTTCTTTCTGGTCTCTCTATGTCAACTTTTTGCTGAGATATCTGACTTTGAATCAAAAAAGATCTTTTTGTTTTGATCTTCGATATCTCAGCAACCAATGATTGCACAGTAAATTTTAGGGCAGCTTTAAAAACTTGAGTATATTTTCTACAAGACTGTTTTAAGATTAGTTGAGAACAAATTTTTTTTCACCCTCAATACTGATTTCAAAAAATACATAAAAACGACTTTTCAGGTTGCCTTAGTAAATCTACCGTTACTTTACAAATAATGATGAAAAGACTAATGTTGCCAGGTCATTTTACAGTTTAATGTACCCCTAATAGCCCTGTATTATATTCAAATTGATCCATCCAACGGGTTTTCCGGACAGATTGATCAAAATTTTACAAAACAATTAAAGGATCGAACGATCGTCATATCACTTGTTAACCCTTAACGATCGTATGATTTTATTGTAATACTCGCCGATAAGAGACGACAGAAAATTAAATAAAGTTCTGCAATATGACCATAATTATTATAGAACTTGGCTATTTCTTATTCGATTTTAGTGAAATTTGGTATGCGCGATGGAAGGATCTTGGCCATTTTTTATCCGCAACTAGGAAGGAACTTGGCCATTTTTATCCGATTTTGATGAAATTCAGTATGCACGATAAAAATGAGATTCTAAAATGATTTTTGGGTCATCATGCGAACTGAGTTTCATCCTTTGGTTGAGAAATTACTTAGTTCCATTAAAATTTGCAAATTTTCCAGAACCACATCCGGAACTCGTTGGAATTCCAATTTCATAGTATAAACTGAGTTTCATCCCAACAGGTTAAGAAATAGCTTAGTTTCATATCAATCCGTTGAGCAATTGGTTTAGTTCCGTTGAATTTGGCCATTTGCCGGAACCTACGTTCGATCATCATACAAAAAGAGTTGCATCCCAATCCGTTATGCGTTTTTACATGGATTCATTCAAACTACAGCCACTTTTCATAACCTCATTCAGAATTCATATTGGAATTGTAATATCATCATATAAGCCATATTATCGATCGATTGTCAAATCGATTAAGAAGTTGCTTAGTTCTTATAAAATTAGCTACTTTCCAGAACGGTCAAGTTACATTCAAATTGGGCATTGTTTTCTTATAAGCCGTCTTTCATCCCAATCGGTTGAGGAAATTTTGAAATTTGCCAATTTCCAGGACTGTTCCATTAAAATTGGCCTGTTGCATCAAAAAGACCAAACATTATCTTAGTTCCTGCAATTAGCTTAGTTCCGTTGAAATTGGCAAATTTTCAAATCGGTTGAAAAATGGTTTAGTTTAATACAAATTGTCTGTTTTTAGGTATAAGTAATTAATTTTGGAATCTCATAAAATTAAGAAAAGCCACAAAAGAAAAAAAAGAAAAAAGGAACCTGGGCCCCAATCGAGAACCCCCTATTCCTCAAAAACCTCCATTCACCCATTTTTACGAAAACCGCTAGAGCCGTTTCCGAAACCTACAATTAAGAAACATAAAATTGTATGACATTTTAATAGTCTATTGTAAAGCTAGACTCAATGAAATCTTATTTAAGGTATGCGGCTTTGTAGGAGTAAACTCTGTAATTATTACAAATAGGCTAAATCTTGACCCAAAATTAGTATAGGTATTAGATAATACAACCTTTTGACATCCTCACTTCATTTTTCACCCGGTGTTCCCATTTGCGACTGAGTTGGTGGAAGATAGCGTCAGTTCAATGAAGCTTAGACCTGAATGATGACAAGGGTATTGAGGTCTCTGATGGTAGCCGCGGAGGCCACAAAAATTTGAAGTTTTGGGTAGAATCGATTCCATTGAACTGAATAATTTTGATAGTACTGGTGGAGATTGTCATAGTATCCTTCGTACTGGAATACAGCGACAGTCCGTTAAATTAATTATCCAAAATTTAAATAGCTCCAATCCTTTTTTCTTAAAATTGCAATAAGCATATCTCGTCATTTGACACAGTCTTCTATTATGACAAATACAAACTTTCTTAAAATTTTTCTTTGACCTCTCTCCTATTTCATACAAATTTTCTTTGTAAGTTCCAAAAAGCAGCTTATTATAGACAAACTTAATTAATTACTAATTAATTAAGTTTGTCTATAATAAGCTGCTTTTTGAAACTTACAAAATAATTAAAAAAGACAAAAACAAAAAGAGAAAAACATTATCAAATTTTCTTTGATCACTCTGGCAGAGCTAACCAGTAATAGCTTTTTTCTATTCGACCAATTGTATGAAATATTGAATTACGAAATATGCACTGTACAAGTAATGCTTTCCATAATATTACATCAAAGAATATACGATTGAGCTTGGGATTGAGTTGGGTTTGATTTGAGGGATAAGTTGTAGTTGAGCTGAGATTTGGTTCTAGTCGAGTGACCAGATAAGTTGGGGTTTTTATTTGGTGATTGAATTAAAAATTGAGTTAGAGTTAACTTGAGTTGAGAGTTCATGCACGAATATAGTTTTTCAGATTATGGTGATTTGGAAGGTTGAATTAGGGGCTGAGTTGTAGGTTGAGTTGAGGTTTGGTTCGGGATCGAGTAGGATTGAGTTTAGTATGCATAAAGTTTTATAGCAGAGTTGAAATTGGGTTGAGTGAAATTATCAGTAATGCATTTATTTGGTGTAAGTTGAGGGTTGAGTTGGAAACTAACTGGGGATGTTAAGCTAGGTTTTGAGTTGGGGTTAATTCAGCCATTTACTTGTAAATTTTTTTCGATTATGTAGTTTTTCGAATCGTTTCGTTAACATTGAGCGTCGAGTGGATTGCATTGGAGGTTATATTTTTATTTTATTTTATTTTTTTTTATTTCATTGAATCATTTAATTGAATTTAATTATATCATTTAATTGAAGTAGTGATACTTCCCAAGTATCACTACTTCAAATAAATGATTCAATTTAGTTAAGTTCATGTAGTTGAACGGGAATTGGAGATTGAGTTGAAGATTGAATTGGTGGCTGGGGGGGGGGGGGGGGTTTAGTCGGGCTTGATTTGAAGGCTGAGTTTGGGTCGAGTTGATTTAAGTAAGGGGTTATTTTGGGGATTAATTCAGGGCTGAGTTGATGGTTTACTGGGAAGTTAGATTGAGTTGAGTTCATACACTCATGTAGTTTTTCAAATTGAGTTAATTTCGGGATTTAGTTGGCCGTGGAGTTTGGAGTTGAGTAGAGAGTTGAAATTAGGTTCGAGCTGGAGTTGACTAGAAATTCAGTTGGAGTTAAGTTTATTTGCATTTGAAGCTGATTGAGGGATTTATTTGAGGGTAGGTTTAATTGAGTGAAATTTAGTTGATTTTGCATGTAATGTTTTAGAACATGTTGATTTGGGGACTGAGATAGGCGTTTGAGTTCAGGGTTGAGCTAGTTAGGTATTTATTTGACGGTGAACTTGACGGAGATTTGAACTGGATGTCAGCTTAAGTTGTTCTGAGTTGAGTTGATTTAGTTTTTCGGACCATTGAGATTTGAGGACTTAACTGGGCATTGAATTGAGGTTTGCGTAGAGGGTTGATTTGTTGTCGAGTAGGTAATTGTTTTGTGGTTGAGCGAATCTGTTCATTTGGAGAATAGTTTGTGGCTTAAGTGGAATTGAATTGGAGGTTAGATTACGATGATCTTAAGTACGCTTGCAGTTTTGATCTGTGTTGATTTTAAGATTAACTTTAACGTAGAGTTTATAGTTAAGCGGGTGGTGTGGTGGTTGAATTTGGTGTTCGATTGAGGTAGAGTTGGGGTTGAAAGGTGGTTGAATAAAAATTGAGTTGGAAAATTAATTTTGGTTACAGTTGAAGTTTTAACTAGAGGTTAGATTGGGATGATGTAAGTTGAAGCCATATACGTAAGTAGTTTTCGAATATAGTTGATTTTGAGACTAAGTTGACGGTTTATTTGAAGAATTATTTGGGAAATGAAGGAATTGAGGAAGATGAATCAGGAATTGAGTTAGGTACTGAGTTTGAGGTTGGGCTAAGAATTGATTTGGTAATTGTGGGGATTGAATTGCGATTTAGTCATAGGTTGAGTTGAAGTTTAGTTGTAGATGAGGTTGGGGTTCAGTTAGAGCTTAAGGGGTTCAATTAGCGAAAGCTTTGGGAGTTAAGTTGGAGTTTAGATTAAGTTGACTTGATATGAAAACAGATATGCACGTAACTTTTCGTACCGAAATTTTGATCATGTGATGAGATTTCATTATTTCAAACCTTTTAAATTGCAACAAGTTAAATGCCAAGTTGTACTAAATTATAATGAAGAAGTTTAATTAGTACAAAGTAGTGAGAATTCAAGCCCACAGAATATATCCCTTGAATTGGAATATGTTCTGCAGGAATCGCTGCTAAGTTGAAACGGATTAATTTTCGAATAATTGTCGTGTTGAAACCAATAAGTGGACGAATGCATGAGTGAATCGCTACAGATCTTTTTTTTTTTTGGTGCGTCTACGCAAGCTACTTCGTTGTGTGAAATTAACGAAACAACAATTTTATCAAAATCACAACACTTGCTGATGGTAAATTTGAATTTTACCGTTTAAATCGGCATCGATCAAATCAATTGTGGTATCAAACTTTTTTAAGGTTGCACTGCGTTCAAAACCATCATAAGCTAACCTAATTAATTCCTGGTCGAAAAATGTTGTCTGTAGGCTAGTGAACCATGAGTTGATGTCTCCAAGTGACTCCTAGGTAACCATGTGACCATAATAGGGGCATTAAACTACTTGTGCATACTTAATAATATTATTCGTGTTTTTTATCTTTCGATCATATTTTTTTCTATTTTTTTACTTAATTTAAATTTTTTACGTTTTTTTACATTTCTTGATAGTTAGGATTGTAATGTAAAAATGTTAGGTTTTACTTGTAAAAATTCCGCAAACAATTTTTTATCTTTTCAATTTTAAGAATTACGAAAATGCTATCGCTTAATAAAAGATGGTTTATATTTCCTAATCTACTGAGTGAATTTGAAATAACCCCCACCTAAAGCCACTGAACACTTTAGTCTATAATTTTTCCAAGAATTAAAAATGATTATAGGAATCCTAAATGTCGATGTCGATCAAAGAAAACAACTCCAGATCCCAAACCCCTGGTTTGACAATTTCCTAGGTTCAGGCTTGTAAATATTATAAAAAGGCTAAAGCTTGATTAAGCGGGAGACAAGAATATAAACCAGCTTAAAAATCACAAGTATATGAAGTTTTAATATATAAACACAACGTCTTATATAGGATTTCTACAACATCAAGTTTCACTTTCTAGCTTTATTCATTTTTTTCTTGTTAATTAATTTCCCATTGCAAGCCCCTCCTAACGAAAGCTTAATCGTGCTTTGACAGCTCACTAAGTATATCTGCTGTATAATACTACTACTATCAAATTATAAATTGGATAAACTATTAAACAACTTGGCATAAAAATTAAGTTTATCTCGAAAATTGCAATTATTTTAAAATTTATAAAATTTGACAACAACAACTTATCATTAGGGATCAATTTACAAAACAAATCATAATGTGTAGTTGTTTAATTTAAAATTAGATGTAAAATGAGTTTTTTGGAATATTTGGTAAAATCTGAAATCTGAATTTCATCATTATTTGGTTTTGGCGTATTCTAAACGATAAAAGCTCTCAAAGCTCGATACAATCCTCTAAAACTAAAATTATTGTTTTCATCTTTGTCAAATAATTCAAAAGTATAACCGTTCACCTTTGTAGGGCTCGTATAGAATTTTGACACCAACTACAACATACTTGTAAAAAATTTTAATTAAACGAAGCACGTTCTAAATTTAAAATTACAAAAAGCATTTTACAATAATTATCTGGAACTATAACTAAAACGGTATATTAGTGTTAAAACGGCTTGCCCATTTAATTATTATTAAATGTTTTACTAGCATAAAAGCTCGAAAGAATAAAAGTTAGTCCTTGTTTGACAGCGTTCTATAGATTTAAAAAATTTGTACACATATGTAGGTTACAGTCCATATCTATGTCGTTTTATGTATAATAAATGTTTCCGTAATTTTGCCTACAGTTAAATTATTACTGGGCTAACAAATTAATAAAAACAAATATAATTAAATTAATTTAATTTTCTTTAAATCCATTTTCAGAAACCTGCAAGAAGGTTCACTAGAAGTAGACGGCGGTAGATCAATGGTCCAGCGATCACCTGGAAAATTAAGACAACTAAACACCGATACAGGCCTTTATGTTGGTAAGTAAATCGAATTTAAAGTTTTGCATAGTTCTACATCATAAATTATTATGAGACTCATAAAAATGTCCATCAAATTTTTTGCTTTTAAATTTATACCAATAGGTGGCATGTCAAATGCACGATATTACACACGCCGAAGATATCAATCAGGTATCATTGGCTGCATATCAGAAATTATTTTAGCTGGTGAACTCCGCCTAAATATGGACGGAACAACAATTGGCACAGCACACAATGTTGAACCGGGTGTTCCTTGAAGCTAGAATTATTTAGATCGTAATTAAAAATAAAATTAATTAAATTAAAAGTAAAAAAAATTTTAAAAAATTATAACAAAAAAAAAAAATTAGGATTCAAAATATCACAATACAGAACACGTACGATACACACAACAACACATATTGAAAGGTCGGTGCGCGCAGGGAATTATTATTTTTATTTTTGGTTCTTTTTTATATATTAAATTTCCCTCAGCATAATTCGAAATGAAACGAAAATATTTATTTCCACAACACAAAAATACAAACACAAATATGAAAAATTAAATACACAAACACATACACAAATAAATAAATAATTAAAATTATACATAAAAATGATGAAAATTTTTTTAAAAATTAAAAATAGATTTTTTTAATTTTTTTATTTAAATTAAAATACAAGAAATAAATTACTATTTAATTAATTATATAAATATTACAATTTAATATAAATATATTATAAATACACCTAAATAAATTAATTTAATTAAGTGAGATAAAAATTAATAAGATTTAAGTGAATTGATAGAAAAATAAAAATATAAAACTGAGAACAATCCAGAAATGAAATAATTAACAGTTTTAATAATAAATCAACAAAACAATGAAAAAGTGTTTTTATATAAATAAATAAGTTACGAAAGCTTTTGATATTAAAAAAAACAAAACTAAATCAGCAAGCTTTTTTCTATTTTGTATTAAAAAGTTTTTAATTAATAAACAAAAATAAAATGTGTGTGTGAGGACAACAACAAAATATTTATATATAAGACACTTTAGTGTATGAAACGAAAATGGGGAAAATCGTCAATTTAATTAAAACAAAATAATTAAAAATTAACAAAATCAAAAAAAAATAAAAATAAATAAGCGAGAGAAATAAAATAGAAAATTTATTTTTGTATATTAAATTCGAGAAGTTGATTGATTTACGTGATCTTATTATCAATATTATATTGTGATTGTGATAATTTTATTGATGATGAAAAAATGTGAAAAATGAAAATTGAAAATCTTCTCATCGTTCCCTTGTTGTTATTATTATTTCGATTTTATTTTGTTTTTTTTTTGCAAAATGAGGAAAAATGATGACTTAAAAAAATAAATAAGAGGGTACAAAGTGGCGTGTGCGCATGATTTTTGGAAAGCTAATGAACAGTAAATTGACAAGGTGAAATGCAATTAAAACGTGATGAAAATTAATCAGAATTAAAAATAATTTTTGGTTTGGTTTTTTTTTTTTGAAAATGGGGACGTGAAATTAAATGTTGCAGTAAATTAATTAGGAGATGTTTGATTTACGTGATGTACGAGTATGTACATAATTGTACGCGTGGTGTGTAAGGAGATTTTGAATTCAAATACCGTCCAACTCGGTCGTTTCAAAATTGCAAAAAAATAATACTAATTACTACTTTCAAGTATTGTACATTTGTGGTATTTACCTTTTATTATATTGTACCAAGGTACCACCAAATTGAGTATGATGCAATAAAGGTTAGGAAAATAAAGAGCATTGGTTTTTTGACCTCGTTGCACAGGTATGTTAGAAAAATGTCAACCATTTCTAAAAATCTGAATGATTTTCTTCTTTGTGTATAACAACAATAGACCTTTAACCAATGCTTAATCTTGAGAATTATTCCTTTTCTACGGTGGGATTTGTTATCATTTCAGAAAGTATTGTCCTCCAAGTAAAAATACTGTCATATCTTCATTTCACCCGATATACAATTTATGGCAAAGTTTTCGATTAGTCGATTCACAATGAACCGATACCGTACAATTTGTTTTCTTAATTTACAAAACATTTTAATACATAATATCGGCCACTGCACTTTAATTGTAAAAGAATAAGCAAGGGGTAGATGCTAATTAAATGATAATTTTTCGTGACATTTTTTATTAGTACACATTGTGAACTATACCGTCGCTCAAAATGTACGATTCTGATGAAAAAAAAATTGACATTTGTAGCAGTTTTTAACAGCTGTATTTTTAGTTTAAAGCAGCTATATTATTGCAATAAATGCCATTTTTGGTTTGACAATGTACTAATTTTCTTCTAATGAATTTTTGAGATTTAGACTAAAGTAATGAATTTAAAAAAAGGCCCACCGATTCTGAAAACAGAATGAAAAAGCCTTATTTGTAAACCCTTATTCGACGTCTGGAAGTGAAACCACAGTTTAGGAGAATTTATTATTATTATTATTATTATTACTTGAGGGCCATGTGGGGGCTCAAGCCACCCCGCACTGCGACCTAAAAGATCTTTTGTGCATAAGCCCTACTTGATTATCCGTCCAGTCAATATTCAGGCTCTTAATGAACCTGATAATACTGCCTAACGGTACGTGATACATACTATCTGGGCTCATTGCTCTCCCTCCTAGATGTTTTAATTATCCGTCCAGCCAATATTCAGGCTCTTAATGAACCTGATAATACTGCCGACCGGTACTTGATACATACTATCTGGGCTCATTGCTCTCCCTCCTAGATGTAATAACATTTACTTCTGCTAGAAGAGCGGTAGCATTGGGACTCAAGGACTTCGAGAGGGCAGACCCACTCCCGTATATTCCTATCCGTGCCTCGTCTACCGTTTTGATTTTACTCTTACGAGTTGCTGGGACATACTATCTGGGCTCATTGCTCTCCCTCCTAGATGTTTACTGTTGGAAGTACTTCTACACGTGATACATACTATCTGGGCTCATTGCTCTCCCTCTTAGATGTCTACTGTAGGAAATACTTCTACACGCGTTACATACTATCTGGGCTCATTGCTCTCCCTCCTAGATGTAATAACATTTACTTCTGCTAGAAAAGCGGTAGCATTGGGACTCAAGGACTTTGAGAGGGCAGACCCACTCCCGTGTATTCCTTCCCGTGCCTCGTCTACCGTTTTGATTTGACTCTTGCGAGTTGCTGGGAATAAAAAAAGTCGCCTGTAGGTCACCCAGGTTTACTACAGGAAGGCTAAATAAAACTGGAGGGTGCCTGGTATCCAGAGTCCGCATATATAGACTAATTAACCTATCAGCCATTCATCCATCGGCATATGCTGTTCCACCTTAGATTAGGGATTTTTTGTCAAGGTTTTCTCCTTTAGCGCCGTACTTTAGCCTGTCACAAAAGTCTATATTCAGCCTAATGGTTACAGTTACCGGTGGTTGCCACGACAGTTTAGGAGAATATAGAGTTAACTGGGGTTTGTGGAATTGATTAATGTTTCGTTTAGTGGGTCAACAAACGATGGTGCTGCCTTTACGTTAAAATATGGAACTAATGTTGTTTCTGCAAGTCGATTATGCCATAACCATGGAATACACCTGGCAATAGAAGATATGATCTATAAAAGAAAAATATGAACAACCACGGCTGAATACTACTTTGCTGAAAAAAAACCGATGACGATGATATCCTTGTGGGAAATGACGTTGACGGAAATCGCTAGGGACGGAGTTTATTGTCCTACTCAATGGTAGCGGCTCATACCAATGTTGGAATGATTTATGTTGCTAAAATGTGCAATAAAAATCGGAAATTGATCCAATTCAGACTCAAAGACAATATTTAACAATATTGTTGAAAATTCATAAGTATTCTTAAACCTCTGGACTTGATGATTAATAAATTAATTTGTGATGTGCGGCCGTACTTACAAGTGGGTATGCATTAAAATTTGATTTTTCAATATTACGCGGAATAAAAGCAAATATTGCAATTATTGAAAATATTAAAGGACCGGATGGAACAAATGCGCAACAAATTGTTTATAACCCTCATAATTTATAAATTATAGTGATTTCAACTTCGCAACCAAACCACAAGTTCCACTCTTAGAAAATGATTCATTGATAAAAACTTTTATAGGCAGAGATAGAGAGCTTGTTGATTTGGATATTTTACTTTGATATTGAGACTACTGACCCATCAACTATTCATTGTTTATCGGAAGTCATTTTATTAAATGAGCAGCTAGATCGCCTTGTCAGCGTCAATATGTAAACGTAAAAAATGAATTCAAAATTTTTAGCTCGAAGAAATAAGGATCACCCAAGGAGGGCATACTTGGATACAACCGTATCTCCAGTAATGAAAAAATAGTTGTATCTAGTAAACAAATTAAGAACTCAATTATAATGGATAAAGAAGCATATCAAAACAGTTAAAAAGCTTAATTTACATTAAGTTCTTGTACACTGAAAGTCTTTTGATTTTACAAATGGATTATGCTGTCATTTGGGCCAACATGTGTAAACGAATCAAAAGATCAAAGCCACGCGATGTTTGGAAAATTACGAAAACAAAATATTTATACCACCTTTTACAAGATCGTAGAGCACACTAATTGTTGCACAACTGAAGGAAATAGAGAAAACAAATTATTCGTAACAATCGTAATCCAATATGCGAGAATCTGTCTTCTATCTGAATGAACAAGTTTTTTTTTTTTTTAAAAAAGCCGAGATGACCAAAAATGTAGGACATTCTGAAAAAATTTAAGGGAATCGCAAGGTTCGACAATTACAGGATAGAGCAATTTGCATCTGCAAAATCGATTAAAGTATAAATCAGTGGTAATACATAGGACCAATCCCTGTTCCCAACACATAAAATTTAATAAATTTTATTTATTTTATTGTTTTTCAATTTCAGAATTAATCAAAAATTAGGATTATCAAAAATGTTTTATATTTGAGCCAAAACCGTATTTTCAATAAAAGATAATTACCTACAAGATAATTTGGTATTAACCCAAATTTTCGAAATTTATAGTGCTAATTAAATTAAAATAATAGAAAATTCAATAAACTGATTTAACCATTTAAGTTGGTCCACATAATCATTCAAATATGTAACTAGAATAGAGGATTTGATTAATAATTCTACCACCTTGAAACGTCGAGGGTATTTAAATAAATATTTTAGTATGAAAAAAGTAACAAGTTGACCTTTCTGATTGATTGATTTTAAATATACGACCAATTAACCAGGATTTTTCGGTAATTCTAAGTACTTTTAACATCGGGCCCACCGTATACCGGTCTTTACATCAACTTAGAGGTATTGAACAAGATGGTTAAATTATAATTAAAATCAATCCGGTTACAGACATCTTGGCAGTCAATAGGAAAAATAATAGCTCGTGCTTTTAGCACAACACAATTCTTTTTATATAATGCTTTGTTTATGTTATTTGCTTTTCAATACTTGGCAAACTCATGCAAGTTTATAAATAAATTAGGAATGACTTCCAAAAGGTACTTCCAATAACAGATTCCAAAAAATGTATTCCTCTTTCGTGTTGCTGAATAAAATTACTGTCTGAACCCATAGTTGAAATGAAATGAAATAATTAGCGAAAGACAACTCAATTTTAAACTAATATTAAAGTCCCCAACAATATGTTATAAATTTACAAATATCAAATAAATAAATTGAAATACATGATGGGTACAACATATCAGCACTGACATGAACAAAACATGAATATCTGGTCTACCCTGCCATGGTTAAAAATCATGTAAACCCATATATCTGACCAAAACCAAAACAAATGTTTATACAAGCCACGCCTTCTCTCCTATGACTGATACCGTAATCAAAAGTACACCAACTTCTGGGTATTAATGAGTCTTATGAAATATGAATATTTACTTTATGTCGTGTTTGCACGGCGAGACACACCGCTGGCCCAAAACATGCCTGTTGGATACTTGTAGTTTTGGAAGCTTAGTCCGGTTACTCAGGCATTCGTTAAGATCCCCTAATGTTAGGTATACATTTCCAATAGAAATATAAAAACTATTACAGAAAACGTCCCATTTTAAAACAATACAAGGGGGAAACGCCACACCAATGTATATGATTAAAACTTGCCGTATCCGATTCAACGAATTTCACACGTTGACAACCACCATATGAACAAATTGATTACAAATACAAAAGTGAAAGTCTGTTAGACTTAGAAATCAATTTTATGCTTAGAAAACTTAAACCAAAACCAATAATGTGTGGCCCACCCAGTCAACTTGTGATAATCTTATTTAAATCAAACACGAATCCCATACACTTAAATTCGCATCGTGCTTACAAATATACCCCATACTTTAAACTGAACAGAGTAAAATAACAAACAAGCCAAAATGAGAAAATAGCAATTACATATGTGCAGTCCCGATATACATCAGATATAGAAATATATGTACATCGGTCTAATTATTTCAATAGGAGATAAAAAAATATTAAGTTGACCTTGACAAATAATTTGAAGGTCACTACATTTATTTAGTTTTATACCCCTATTAAGACCAAATAATTTTATGCTCAAACGTAGTTTGCTATATCAAATACTTTTAAAGTTTTAAAGCCTAAAAGCTTAAATTCAAGATGGGAATTTGTCAATATTTCAAATTGGCGATACAGCTCATATGCTTAAAGTGCTAAGTAGCTTATTCTTACAGCTTTCTTCGGTACAACTTAATAAGTTTTTTTCGTCAATGATGTCCTCGCGATTTGAAAGTGTTTTTTTTTATTAAATTCTACACTAACGGGCCCGGAAAATCGAAGAACCTTTAAACTCAAGATTGTTTATTGAAAATACATGATGGTTTCGCTTTACATGTACATGCATTTTGGAATCCTCTATTTTGAAAAATGGGTCATTCATAATCGTGTGCAAAAAGGTGAACAACACAATATAAAACTAACTGCTACCGCCTCGACAACATTGCAAATCAGATCATCAAAACGTCATTTTTCACATTGATGAGTTGCTACTTTCGTTTTGATTCAATTTAAAATCTATATGTGCTGTTAGAATTAGACGATGGGAACGATGTTCGTATGAAGGTTTCTTGTGACATTAAATCTTTTTATTTTTTTTATGGTAATTTTTTTAGGGTCACGAAATATATTTATTTCAGTTCAAAATAGTAAAATAAAAGTTTAAATTCAATTTAATAGAATAAATCACATAATAAAATAAATTCGTAATTCTAAGGATTCTTAGGAATTTTAAGAATTTTTGAGGATTCTTAGAATCCGAAAAGCAGTTCCTTCCTCGATTAAGACATAAATGTACCCTGCACAATTCACAATAAAAATAGGATTTAACTATACAATCTTGTTGTTTGCATCTAGAGCCCTCTCGTTTTTCTTTAATGTATACATAGTCGTATTTTAATCATCAATCGAACATACTTCACAGCGATTCCTCTTCAATTGTCGGCCTTACCTGCGGCTTAACATTAAAATTTAGTAAATCCATAATGCTGTTTGCATGGACGTTCTTTTCGACTTTCGAAGACAATGCGATAATAACTCATTAGTCGATTTACTAGATCTACTCCACCCATATTTTCATGATAAAGACCTATTTTAGGTTGAACTACCGATATATACGATTTAGATTTTATACCAATTCCAATGTAACTCGATGTCAAATGAACTAGATTATTGACGTTTCATCTAGCCATGATCTAACCTCCGAACCTGCTTACAAAATCCTCTGTATTATTTCTAATTTCTTTATTTTTCGACATGCCGAAATGGCATAGCGATTAACTCGCGCCGTTCCTATATGGCACTTTTTTTTTGGTCGAAGAATTTCGATCAATACGTAGACCAAAAGATAATTATCGAAGAACATACTGTGCCCAATATTAGTAATACGGTTACATAAATACCATACCGATTGATGTTCCTTGATAAATTAAATAAATCATACGGGAGCCTACTTTTTCATACAATATATAAATTTGGATACCCCACAGGCATGGTTTTCCTTTCGCGTATTGCTTAATAGCCGTCTGCCTTTAAAGGGCACAATGTGTTCATCGATGCTTTGGAACTCTTCCGTATCATGTTGTGAGCGTCTATGGAGGGCATTGCTAGGATTACATCAACGAAATGTAAAACATTAATCAATTGAGAGAAAGCTTGCGTAATTCATTCCTTTTAGTACCAGCTGAATATCAATTGAAGCATGCGTAAATCATTACTTTTTGTACCAGCTGATTATCAATTGGTGAATAGTTATTCGGCTTCTATAAAAAGCACCATTTGCAAAGAATTCTTTCTTTCATAATTAAACCAATTTTATCTACAAGCTCCTAATATCGCAAAAGAAATGGTAACATCACGTTGACGTAAAGGTGAAGTACCAAAAAACTAATCACCGCCTCATTCAATTTAAACCCTTTTTGGAAATTACGGCAGAAATGGTTGTTGTATAGAACAGAATTATTTGGCGTAAACTCCTAAACACAATTTCACATTTACCCAATGAACATCAAACAAAACTATTGAACAAAATAATAATCAACACAGTATTCGAGCAGACCCTTAGAAAAATTTGGTATTAAATCAAACTCAAAACAACGGGCTTGACCATTTTCATAAATTTTAAAATATCTCTGTCGTGAGGTTATGAAATAGTTCCTAGTTCATGTACCAATCTAAAAAACGGTTTTTAGCGGTTCTTTGTATCTCTGGAAGATCATGGCATATATTATTTTTGTTAACTATGTATATTGGATGAAAATATTTAATCCAAAATGACCAAATATACACTATATCCTAAAGTCATTCCAATCTTACCTCAACAAATTTTTCCTGGCCGACTAGAAAATAAAAACTTTTCTTTTTTCAATTTCGACTCAGAGAAAATGCATAAAAAATAATTCAAAATTATTTGGAAACAAATTTGAGTGGCATTTAATATTAATTCTCGGTTTGTACGAGTCGCATCGACATGGCCAAAGGGATTTTGAATACGTATTTAAATTATAAAAACCAGCCCACAATTGGAAATTTCTAAGATTTGCACAACTCCGGAAAATTCTTCTATTATAGATTGGTAGGTGTTTCCAAGCTACGTCGTTTTCCATAAATGCTATACGTAGTTCAAAATTGATCGTGAGCTATCAGTTTCAAATTTCATAACTTTCCAAACTGTATAGCAGAATATCTTGTAAGTTCCTATAATATATTGAGTAGCCATTCTGCGTTACAGAGTTCGTATACACGTGGGCAATATTATATTAAGACAGCCAAAAAAAAATTCCCCAATTGTAGCTCTGACTTTAAAAAATTATTTTTGGATTTTTTTTTTAAATTCACAATGACTTTATGTTTTGACGTGAGTAGTTCTATAAGATATTAGCTGAATTATATGAATGATCCAACTATTCATCAAAATTCGTTAACTGATATCATACGAAACAGATAGTATTGATTAGCGTATTTTATATGGACAAACACTTTATAAAACAGTGGTCGCAAATACGTGACACGCGTGGTAAACTTGGAACGTTTAAAATTTCTTCCGACACCTCAAAAAATGTTTGAATGTTAACAAATCAATCTTTTATTCGAAGTTGTCCTCTCAAATGAGCTTGTGAAGCCATTCAAAAGATAATTGCAACCCAAAATAATTGAACATTATCTGTTTGTAAATCAAATTTATAAAGCAGATGAAACAAACTTGTACTGGCTTGTACTTTAGCTTGTACTAATGCAAATGGACTTCATACATTACAACGTTGATATGATTTGTTCGGCTTTTTTAAGACAAATATTCAATTTTTGACAGCATTTCCAATATTTACGACTGAGGGAGCCAGTAAGATAAAGAGGCTATCTACTTATAATTCATCTACCGACACAAAATAGAAATATCACTCCCCCTGTGCTTCCCTAAGGGTTATACACCTAACCATTTTATATATCCGTTTTAGAAATAAGAACTTTCCTTCAGTTTTTTTTCCCGGTATAGTTTAATGAGAAGGAAGCTTCCAGCGGGACGATTAAGCCTAACTTTCGATGTAATATTCGTAAACTCCTGTTTTATCAGCAGTTATGACTCGTTTGAGCAGTTCTGGATCGTCGTTGACTTCATTCATCAACTTCTGCACTTCGGCACTGTTTTTGGTCGAAATTAAAAAAAATTGGAGGTAGTTTTACTGTTTTACTGTCACATGTTTCATGCCTGAAACCCATTTGGAATTATTTTTGTTAGATACCGAAATGTTTCAATTTGAGTAGCCACGCTTTTTTATTAATATTTTCTTCAATAACTGTAGTTTAAAGTTCAGGTAAGCATTGGTATTAGTTACAATAAAAGGGTAGCCAATGGAAGTTGTAAAAAACAGCTAAACTTGAACGAAAACTGAACAAATTTGAAAAAATCGAAAATTTCGACTTAAAAAAACAACAATGATAGTTTAAAAGTCTCGAATTTTGTTATGTATTTGATAAAAAAAAAGAAAACATTTGGCTGGCCCGACTGGTCCGAAAACAGATTTGTAGTTAAATCTTTTGTAGAAAAGTTTCAAAATCCGAAACCTTTGATTCATCATTTGGATGTGTTGAAATCAATTCATTTATCATCAAATTTCTTGGTTAAGTCAGATACCAAATTACAATGGAATTGGTGCACAATTTCAAAAGTTCTGTTTGTGGCAGGAATGGAATTTCTTAAATGAAACATGGCCAGAATTCAATAAATATTCCAATACATTGCTAATAATACTTTGGTACATAAATACAAGCCATAAATTAATAAAAAAATTGCTAAAGAGAAACTTGTTTTTAAATACATGACCAATCCAGGGGTTTGCTACACTTCAAGCGCCAAAATACGCACCTTTGTCAATAAATTTAAGTGAAATTTTATATCTACGTTATTAAGCCGATTCTGTATAAGTAGTTCCTTATACAAAATCGAAATATTCACGCTCTGAAGAATTTTTGGGGTTATATCATTTGAGGTCGGATTTTTAGATAAAATAAGAGCCAAATCCCTCCTCTACTGATATTATAGTACTATTAATCAATAATTTGTTCACCAATATTTTTTTATATGAACAAGTAATCTAGGACCGAACTAGGTGGCAAGTTTGTGGATGTAGTCGATTCTTTAAGTAGTTCCTAATACAATATTTAAAAAAATACGGCTCTTAAGAATTCCTTCGGTGATATCATCATGCTTTAGTCGATATGCTGAGCCAATTCAGACTATCTGCTTAACTCTAGCATCAAATGGAACAAGCTCATTTGTTGACGGATTTTAGAGAAATTTTATGTCTGAAATATTTTGTTGTTATTAAAAATAGTTCCAGAAAGGTCCCTAAGGTTGGGCTGAGATCAGAATTTATAAATTAAAACATGCCCCAACGGCAAATATATTTTGGAACATTACTCGTACTAATGGTGTTACGGTCGATACCATAAACCAAAAATTAGATTTGTAAATTTTGGTTTTCCATACACAGCCAATGCGGTCAATTTTTGCCACCTCCAGCACCAAGTGGAATAAACACATTTATCGATTTGTTTTTTGTGAAATTTTATATTTGAGATATTTACCCGATTCTATAAATAGTTCAAAATCTAAAATACAGATTAAATCACGTCTTAAATAATTCTTTGGGCCATAACATTTGGGCTGCAGTGTGATTTTTTTTAAATTGTATGGAAATCATTATTTTCTAGCGAGTCCTAAAAAATTATAAATTACTTAGTAGTTATATTACATGCAACTGTCGTTTAATAAATTATAAATCAAAATCATAAAATCGATCACCACAGGAGTACAAGTTAAATTGAAGTATACTGAGTTATCTAAAATTCGTACCACTATCGATGCAATGAACTAACGCTATCAATGGATTTTCCGAAATTATAGAAATTTTAAAGGTTTCCGATCATGTGCATTAGTAGGGTGGTTTTTCTTAAATCTAAATACGGTTCCAAAACTACTTTTATCGTATCGATGCGACTCGTACAAATTAAGATTTATTATTAAATACCACTTAAATGGTTTTCCAACTAATTTTCCATTTCCTTTTTTTTTTTTTAATTTTTTAGCTTTTCCTTCGTAGCGAAATGGAAAAGTTTTTATTTTCTAGTCCACCAATGAAAATTTGTTAAGTAATAGTAACACTTTTAGGACCCAGCGAATATTTTATGAAAATTAGTACTAGCTTGTTTAGAGAATTTAGATCAACGAAATTTTATCGCCCTACCAATATCACTATTATTGATTCCTGTATCAGGAAGGTTGTAATTTACGTTTAGATTAGCTTAGTCCATTTTTTAAGAAATTAAAGGATAGGCCTGATTCAACAAATCACTGTTTCATCAATCTTGTATACGAAAAGCAATCCAGATTTTGAAGTAAATTTAATTTAGAATTTTGGTTCTGAATTAAGTAAAAAATGATTTGGGTGATTCTCAGAAATATAGCATAAAATACATTTTTGTAGATTCCTCGTAATCCTCGTTAACGTATTACCTAAATTCCTTTTCCAAGCAATTCCTTGATTCAAGCTTCACTAAACGCAATATTAAGTTTGTTTGTGCAAAAATCATATTACAACAATCAAAAGTCATAGAAGACCATTTACTACCCCCATAATCATAATAATTTTCATTCTAGCATTATTCACAAAACAAAATTCGATCACAAAATTTTAATTAAAGCAAACAATAAAACGTAAAAAAAAACATTATTAATAAAAAACGAAACCAGTCCATATCATAATTAAATAATTTAAATAATATAATTAAACAAATTAAAAATATAAATATTTAATTTAGTTTTCTAAAAAAAAAAACGTAAAAGAATAAAATAAATCAATATAATAAAAAAAGCTAAAACCAACACAATTTATTTGATTTAATTAAATATAATTTATTTTAATAATTATTATAGGTATTTATTATTGTTATAATGTATTTGTATAAAAAAAAAATATTTACTATAAAATAATTTAAACACACTCACATAAATAAAAAAAAAATACAATCACACAATACACATGATTTGCCATTTCAACTATAATAGTAAATATTAATTACACTGGAAAAAGTTTTCAAATTATAATTTTTATTTCCACAAAAATATTAAAATTATATAAGTTATATTAAAAAAGAAAAAAAAAATTATTACAGTAAATAGACAAAAGCTTTAACTTTTCATTTACATGCACGTAACGAACAAGAAAGCTTAACAACAATATTTTAATTTAAAAATTATAATACATTTTTAATATGGTAACTGACTATTATTGCAATTGTTATTGTTACTGTTATTATTAAATTTTTTTTGCAGCTTTCTAGAATTATAAATATGTATAATGGAAGTTGTTTATATTTATTATTTAAAACTTAATGGAATATTTATTAAATAAGCTTATGTATATCGTTCAACTATGATTTTTTACTGTTTATGGTATGAATACTGTGGGGGAAACAGTAAATTGATTATGAAAGTTTCAGTCTTTAGCATTAATGCCAAAATATGTTTAATGGAAAAACTGACAAATTCATTTATGAATGTGCCGTGCTTTTATATGCTCTGCAATATTCAATAGACGTAAATATTAGCAAATTCAATATCTAAATAAAAGTTTTCTGCCATTCAAATAATCTTGCTCAGGGAAATTAAGATTTTAATTAACATTTCAGTATTCTATTAAACTGAGTACCTACGATTTAACCGATTTTATTGGTTGATTTCTAAAATCAAAGGTTCTTTTATTTTAGGAATTTTCTTTTATTAGGAATCAAAACCGGTTTTTACACCGGTTTTTAATAAAATAGTGTAAAAAGGACCGTGCAGAAACAGGTTTGAGTGTACTCATTTATTAGCATCTAAAAACAATGAAAAATAACGGAAGTACTCTTCATCTTTTGTTATTAACTTTGCGGGGTGATTATTTAAAATAAAAAAGAAACGTGTAAATATGACAGTGTAAAAACAGGTTTAGGTTTATATCTATGTATAGCCTAAATTTTGTTTTGACTTGTTCACTATCTTATACTTGGAAATTGGAATCGTTAACTCAATCTTTTCTTCAAATCTCATATGATAAGGTTTCTAGTGGCATAGTTATTTGGTACTTAAACGATATTTGTAAGCTATTATTATTATTATTATTAAAGTTGGTTGGAACCATTCGAGGTTCCGCACTCAATGCCATGATGGGCCCATGGTGCATACCAGTGATTCTATCCTAACTCGCGAACGCGTGCAGCAGCCTTACTAAACTGAAGTAGTTTAGGTCAAGGCAAGAAATACGGCTGATTATCAGCAATGGATCTAGAGTCAAATAATTGCAGCCTAACTCTGTTGAAAGCCGGACAACTGCACACAAAGTGAATGCAATCATCATCGTCTTCAAGGCAATCCTTGCTTACAGCGTGAAGAGATAGCCCCATGTGCTGAAGGTTTACCTTAAAATGGCCGTGCCCAGTAAGAGTTGCGATCAAAACTCTCAACTGTTTGTTGCTGAGAGATAAAGCAAACCTATTGTCCCTCAAATTAGGTCCACTAATTATAAGTTTGGCAATGCGGCAGCTACAAGAAGTAAGCCATTGCTGTTTTAATTCACATACAGCGCATCTTTTGATCACCTTCTTAACATAACTAAATGGTAAGGAAGCAACTGGTTTGGGACCGATGTATTTAAACTCAGCTCCAGGTTTTGCTAGAGAATCAGCGACATCATTGCCCTCAATGCCACAATGGGCAGGAACCCACATAATCGTCACTCTATTGCTACAACAGAGAATATGTAAAAAGTGTTTTGTTTACATCCCTTGACAAATTTTGACACAGTCAAGGGATTATCCAATGAATTCAGTACTGAAAAGCTGTCTGTACAGAAAACAAAATTTGTATTAGTAACAGCGAGATTCAATGCCTCAATTTCACAGAGCGTAAGAGCAATTAGTTCCGCTTGAAAAACTGTGCAGTACCAGCCCAGGCAGCCTGAAAAATTTAAATCAATCGTAGGGCAGTCCACTCCATAACCAGAAATATTATCAGAGCGAGAGCCATCTGAAAAGAAGATTATCGACTCATACAAGTTCTCAAGAAAATCCAGTGATCCCCACTGAGCTCCCAAAGGTCGCACTACTGAATATAATTTAGAGAAATAAAATTCAGACATCAGTCTATCATTACCCATATCAATTTCTGGTACTAGTGATGCGAAATCATTTAAAATTGTTATATGACCAACGACTGAACCAAGAGTCTTCCACATTCCTAAGCTCCTTAGCCGAAATGCAGCAGAACATGATGTGCTAAGACTGAAAGAATGTAGCTGTGGAAAGAATAGAATTGATTTCATGGCAAGAATGGGAGTCGAGGCCATGGCTCATGTAATGGCCCCACAAGCAATAATTTGTAGACCATTAAGTTTAATGATTGAAGCGGTTAATTAAACCACTGGTCACCATACTATGGAAGCATAAGATAACATTGGTAGAACCAATGATTTATAGATGAAAGACAGCATTTTGGGAGTTAGACCTCAGGTTTTCCCAAAGGATAAAGTAATACGTAAGGCATTCTGCGTTAAGTCGGATAACACATTCACGTGCTTTCCAGCAACTTTAATAACAAGATCGTCAGCGTAGCTTTGAGTAACAAAGCCTGACTGCTGAAGTTTCACAAGTAGATAATATAACAGGGGTGAGAGCACAACACCCTGAGGACAACCTTTGGCAACTTTCACCGAGATTGAAGCTGAAGATCCTTAAGATTTTTTTATACTCTTTTTGAGCTATTAGGAAGCTATCCCAATCGCATTTAAGATTAATATTTTTTGGTTTATTCTTCAGTTTCCTAGTAAGTTTCCTTTGTTTTTTAAGAGCAGAGCACCAGAAGGGTATATTCCCAAACTTTTGTTTGGTAATAAGTGGACACGATTTTTCAAAAACTGTAGAGCATGCTTTTTTCAGCTTGCAAGCTTGTACCTCAATGTCCTTAACCGATGGAGTATCCATAGCAAGATGAATTAGAGAAATGGTCCCAATTGGTTAATTTACGATTACGATATGGTTAAAGAGGTGGTCTTTTAATGTTGATGTTAAAAGAGATACTCCTGTGGTCAGAAGTGAGAATATCATTAATCACCATCCAATTTACAACTAAATCAAAAATAGGCAAAGAACACAGACTTATATCAATAACTTCCCTTCACGTAGAATTGACAAAAGTTGACTCACAGCCTTTATTGAGTATTTCTAGCTCAGATGAGCTTAAATAATTTATCCGAGCAGTGTCCCTGTTATTAATATTAGTGCTACCCCAAAGAGTATGATGCGCGTTGGCATCCCAACCAATTAATAGGGGAATATTTTTATCCGTACTCCACTTTAAGAGTACTGTAAGTTCCTCCGACGGGGGAGGAAGAGAAGAATCAAATGGAAGATAAACTGAGGCAAGAACCAGTTCAGTGCAAGCCTTATCAGATTCGAAAGTGATCAGAACGACTGAGAGATCAGCCGAAGTGCATTTGTGAATAAGAGATGCATTGATATTACTAGAAATATAAATGCAAGCTCTAATTTTATTGACAGAATTTTTTGAAAAAATTCTGCCATTAGGAATATTTAGTCCACAAACAGAACCACTGAGAAGATAAGGTTCCTAAATACAACATAAATCTGTATGCGATCCAGTAGGCAATTTCCATAATTCAAATGAAGCTGACTAACTGTGGTGCAAGTTAATCTGTTTAATTTCAAGCATGGAAGTCACATTAACATACCAGCAACTGATACGAAAAAAGTAGAGCTTATGGTCCAGAGATTAACTTAAACAAGATCTTCTCAAGAACATATTATAAACAAAGGCTGGAACCAATAATATACTCATAGGTCTTAGAGTCAACCCTGACAACAATCGATTGACGATAGGCCTCTCGTTTGTACCGGACGACTTGCCAACCCTTGATCGAGATGTTTGGATTCATCACACCAATGTTAGTTAACACAACGCTGGGATCGTCTGCTGGAATATTGGGGCATTATTTTAATTTTGAGGCTGTTTTGAAAATGGGTTTATTTTAAATGGAATATGGAACAAATAATTTCAATAAATTGGGATAATTATTGGGAACAAAATCTAATAATTTTGTCTTATATTTGGCTTTTGTCTTATATTTGTGAGTTAGATACAAGTTCGTCGAATATCAAATGAAAAAAAAAATTAGTTTTACAATTTTTGTTATTTTCCACATTTACATTTTTATATTCTTTAATTAATATCTCGACTAGCCCAACTCCAGTCACCATGGCCCGTCTGCTTGGGATATAAATTTTATAGTTTAATTTTAAAAATAACTGGTATTACGACTTGATGAGACGCTTTGAATAGTTTTTGGTGCTGGTTTTGCACCTGGAAGCTGTTCAAAACTATGCAATTTGCTGGCTGTGGATCGCCCTAAATAGTTTTCTCGAAACTGTCCAAGATTATTGACAATGGCTCAGTCCAATAGAAAATCATCACTAGACCGATGTGCATTGAGGTTACCATCGTTTAGGATCGTTTCTTTATTCAACATTCGACAACGACTTTCTATTCAATCCCAATTTTTGATAAGATCGCCCCAAATTATTTTTTTGAAATTTGTCAGGATTATTGGCAATGGCCTAGTCTAATGGAAAATCATTACTAGACCGATGGTCATTGAAATTATCACCGTTTAGGAAAGCAGTATTTGTTCTATATTCAACGTACAACGACTTTCAAATAAACATCAATTTTTGGTATGATCGCCCCAAATATTTTTTTCTTGAAATTAGCTAAGATTATTGGCAATAATAGAAAATCATCACTAGACCTATGGTCATTGCTGTTATCACCATTTAGGCAAACGATATGTTTTCTATATTCAACGTGTTCAAAAAAGATTTTCTTTTCAATCCCAATTTTTGCTATCATCGCCCCAAATTTTTTTATTGAAACTAACCAGGATTATTTGCATTGGCCTAGTCCTATAGAAAATCATCACTAGACCGATGACCATGTTTGTTATATTCAATGTAAAGAATTTCGATTTAATTCTAATTTTTGGTAAGATCGCCCCAAATTGTTTTCTTGAAACTTGCCAGGATTATTGGCAATGGCTTATTCCAGATAGAAAATCATCACTAGACCGATGGTCATTGAGGTTATTACCGTTTAGGAAAGCGATATGTGTTCTAATCTCAACGCTCAACAACAATTTTCTAATCAATCCCAATTTTAAGTGTGATCTCCCAAAATTATTTTTTTAATAGCCAGAATTGTTCGCAATAGCCTACTCTAACTTAGAATCTACATTAGAAGGATGGTTCTAGAGCTTTCCAGTAACTAGGAAATATTCAATCTCTAATGCAACGTTCAACAATCAACTTGTTGAATGATGCACCAATACGTTTTCGGAAAAACTTCACAAACTTTTGTGTCTTTTATTGTCAATGTAACAATCATTAATGCAGATGGTTTTCCTCCAGTAGTTTCGGCACTTCTAGTATGTTCAGTGGTGTGTCGCTTTTATAGCAATCTTTGGTTTTACATATTGTACGGCCTCGTTCGAGATAAATATTTCCTTTAATGATAGAATCTTACATCCAGCTAGTTCCACCTTAGTTTTAATGATCGCTTCCTAAATATTATCCTTATCGTGTAATTGTGAAAAAATAGAACTTAAACCGTATTCGGATCCGTAGCTAGTATTTTCTTTGGCGTTTCATAGGATTCAAAATATTCTGGATCTAGAATGTTAATAATAACCACTTTCTAGAAATTTACTCAAATTTTTTTGAAATTTTAGAATTATTATGAATAAATCTTCCCTATTCTATAGATTGGACTCGAAGTGCCATGGATCGGTAGAGAATGAAGTTTTTTCCTGCGAATTCTCATCAATTGGAGTCTGTAGGAATCCAGACTTTAAATCTAAGGTTGAAAAGTACAAAAAGATTTTGACGAGTATATTTCAAGGTAATGGGATGGAGTTAGAATTACTAAAAACACTAGACAATGCTTCAGGATTGATTTGATTTGATAGAAGTTTTAATAAAATTCGGTTGCCACAAAAGTTGTATTTTGCCTGTTCACAAATTATTTTGGTTTTGTCCAGAATGAATTAATTTTACTACCACGAGTTGGCACCATTAATAGGTTGAATTAAATGAATTATGGTGTTCAATGCTGCCCCTCTTTTGAGAATTAGTTTAATTATTTAAAAACTAATGTAAGTATGGTAAGTAAATTTTCGAATAATTATGAAAATCATTTGAATCATATTTACTTAATAAAAACTGACAAGTTTAGTCCCAAAACATAATAAACTCATCTCCACCGGCAAAATGCAAACCCTCCCAAAAGCTCTTCTGAATTTCGAATGTGCTGTCTTCACCGTAACTACGCGAGCATGTCCATTTCTCCAAGCCTGGATTTCAGTTAAGCCTACAAGCCACCACGATATCATCAACGTAGATTAATATATAAAACCGCCCATTGCCGATTTGCTGATAGTATAAGCATGGATCTGCTTCACTGCGATAAAATCCTGAGTCAACGATTACCTTGACATACCATGCTTTTATCATCCGTTTCGAAACATGGCGGCTGCTTCATGTAGATTTCCTCCTCCAGTTTGCTGTTTAAGAAAGCCGTTTTTGCATCCAAATGGATGACCTGCATTTGCTCTCTACCTGCCACCGTCAACAACGTTCTAAAAGTTGTTTGCTTAGCAACTGGTGCAAATACATCGTCGTAATCCTGGCCAAACCATTGCGTAAACCCTTGAGCAACAAGTCAAGCCTTAAACCGCTTTTCAGTGCCGTCTGCATTAGCTTTCAATTTAAACACCCATTTGCAACCCACTGCTTTTCGATTACTTGGTAATTCAACTATTTCCCAGGTGCCATTTTCTGCATGTGATTTCATTTCATCATGCATAGCCGCAAACCATTGATCCTTTTCTGCGGTCTCCAGTACGTCTGCCAGTGTTTTTGGCTCAGTAATTATTGAATTAATATTTTCGATTTCCTCGATTAATCGTTTTGATTTGACCCCTTTAGTTTCTCGTTCCGAGCATCTAACTGGGTTTTTGGCAATTGGGATTGAAACAATTCCTTTTTCGCGGCCCTCATCATTTCGCTTGATATGTTCTTGACCTGACACAGCGTCTGGTGTCTTCACTATTTGTTCACTTTCATTAGTGGTATTGTGAACTTGTGGTTTTATTTCGATAGTTACGGTATTATCTTCCCCTTCCAAGAAACGAACATCGCGGCTTATAATTAACTTGTTCGTCTTTACATCAAAACATCGATACGCCTTTGAGTTTTCGTCGTAACCCAAAAAACGTGCCTCCACTGCCTTTACATATGTCCAATTTTCTTCGTTTCTCCTTAGGGATATGCACAAAACATTTTTTCCTGAAGATTTTAAAATTTTTCAAAATTGGTAATGTACCCGACCAGATTTCTAGTGGTATCTTTGCTCCTTTTGTTGGCAAACGGTTCTGCATGAAATTAGCCGTTGTAACTGCTTCCGCTCAGAACGAATGGTCCAATTTAGCCTCAATCATCATACATTGAGCCATCTCGATTAGCGTCCGGTTCTTGCGCTCTGCTATGCCATTTTGTTCTGGTGAATATGCGGCCGTGTATTCTACTTTAGTCCCGATGCCCTGTAAGTATTCAATGACCTGTTTGTTTTTATATTCTGTTCCGCGGTCTGATCGAATAACTTTTATGGTCTTTGAAAACATAGTTCGTGCCATTTGACTGAATTCCTTAAGCTTCATGAAACATTGCGATTTTTCCTTCAGCAAATAAATTACCGTGAACGTTAGAATGTAGCGCATTCCACCATGTGACTTAGTTGGCATCGGCCCACATAAATCAGTGTGAACTAGATCCATCACAGCATTCGTTGATGTCAATGACCTTTTTGGAAAAGGCAACCTAGTTATTTTCCCTTGTGTACATATTTCACAGTCGTCGCTGCAATTACACGCCTCAAAATATACACCGGTGACTAAATTGTCATTGGTTAGACGCCTGACCACATTAATATCACGATGACCCAAAATGCGATGCCACTTGTGAACACATAAATTGTTCTCTTGTGCGCTGCATAGACTTCCTTTAATTGTTTGAGAATGTATTGGCTGCCACAATTTTCGCCAATATATATTTGCCTGCCACCTTTCTTTTGCACAGAACACTTATGCGTACCAAATGTGATCTCATATGCACGAGCCGCCATTAATTTTACCGATAAGATGTTTGATGAAATTTATGGTATATATAATACATTCATTAATATGGCCGATACCTAATTACCTTTACCATCAAAAAACTGTAATTTGACTGATCCGGTATCACGTGACGAATATGTTCGTCCATCAGCCACCCTGACTTTTTCTTGATTATTGAAAATCAAATTCTCGAACTTAGACTTATTCACGAAAATGTGACAAGTAGCGCCGCTATCAATGATCCAATCGTCTGCACTTTGACTTTCGATGTGTTCGGTCATAAACAACATGTCGTCATCTAATTTCTCAACAGCCGCCGCCTTTTCAGATTTTCCCAATGGTTGTTTGACCTTATCCTTTTGAAGCCATCTAGTGTACTTATGGCATTCTGCTTTAAAATGTCCCGGTTTGTGGCAAAACCGACATTTTCCTTTTCGCTTGTCGATCTTTAGTACAGCGTCGCCTGCGCTATCACCATTTTCGTTACAATTCAGTATAATTAAACGTTTATACTCGTCAATCAGTTTTGCCTGAACTATTTTCATGCTCAGGTCTTCCGTTTTCTGAGTTTGAAGTGCCGTCACGATTGTGTCATAGCTGCGCGGTAGTTGCCCAAACAGCAGCCCAAGCTGCCATTTTTCCGATAACTTTTCCTCTCCGAGATCGTCAATCCGTTGAAACATGTCCAACAAAAAATAAATATGTTCTTCGAGGTTATCGCTCTCCGTAAGCTTCTTTGTGCAAATTTCCTTTATTAGTTGCACACTGCTATTACCTGCACCCTTTCCGTGATATTGTTGCAACACATTCACATCTCTTTTGCTGATTTAGTTTTTCTAATGTGAACAAATTGACTCTTTTGCACACTTAAAACGATTGTAGACATCGCGCTGTCGTTTATTTTATTCCACATGGTTAATTGTGCTGCCTCGGCTGGCTTTTTACCAATTATTGCATCCCAACTATGCTCTTTCTTCAGCATCATTTCCATCACAAACTTCCAAATTAAATAATTATCGTTGTCCAACTTTTCGATGCGATACTTTCTATCGATTACGTCCACAGACTAAAATATTTTCTCACGAAGTGGTAATTTAAGTCGAGAGAACAAAAAAAAAATCGCAGAGTATCAATCGGTAGTATACGGTGCCCGCTCGAGGATATTTACGCTGTGTTTGGCCAAATAATCCTTTACAATCTATACTTTGTGTGACGGCGCATTATTGTTGTGCAAAATCCAACTGTTGTCGGCCCACAAGTCCGAACGCTTACTGCGCATACGCTTACGAAATCATTAGCTATCTCTCTAAGGCTCACATGACGATTTTCAAGCACACTTTTCTTCAAAATGTCGACGTTCTCGTCAGTATTCGATGTCGAAGGGCGTCCAGAATGAAGCAAGTTTTCGACCACTACACGACCACTTTTGAAATCTATATACCATTCGTATGCTCTGGTTTTTGATTTTGAAAGCATTCCTTCAAAGTATCCAAATTCTACGATAGGATTAGGTAGTTCCACAAAAACCATTGGTGTACATAATTCCAACAAGCCACAGATTATTTACAATATCTGAGAAAAATACAGAAAACGTTTTGCTGAATGGTTATGGCAATCATTTAAAGATAGGCTGAATGAGGTTTCGAAGAGGCAACAACCCTTATTTTGGTGGTTTTTATCTCTGAGTGATGAGATAATAATAATCAAAGGAACGAAAGTGCGAAAATAAATTTTTCAAAGTTTCAATATTATAATTGGAATAGGTGGTTAAATTATTTGTAAATATTTCCAGATACAACATCCGAAGACAGTCGATATTAAACCTGAAAATTCTTTCACTGATGTCAGAATAAATTTTTTTTTGGAAGAACAAAAAACTCAAGATCTGTTGAAAATTCTTAAATGCGATGTTTTATATTGAGACTTACTCTGTGTATTAATATTGATTTTGCTTGTGAACGGCTATGTAGCAAGAGTTTAATATAAACATTTTAATTTATGACCATCTAAAGCACTAACCCAAATGACAGCGTTGGCCAATAAAACTTAGCTTGTGACGTATTTTGATTATTTTTAGGAATCGAAGATTATTTTTGAAGGAGCTTGTTCGTTTTCCAAAGTTAAATATCATCGTAGGCATTTCTTCCCGTAATCGTGTGACTTGTCGTTTGTTCCGTAATTTTGTAATTTAATAAATTCTTATAATGGATCAAAATATAATTGAATGATTTGTCAACCAAATTCACACTAAACAAATTGTTTAGTGAAAATATTAGAGCAATAAATTGCTTTTAGCTTCAAATTAAATATTTTGTCGCCATTGTTGTACACACCAATTCCATTAGCGCGTTATAAAATTATCCAGGCGGCCTAAAACAGTATAATTAGCATTTATAAATAAACCAGACATCTAAGTTTTGCGTCTAGTATAGGCGTATACCGTAATAAACCACCGCACCACTATATAAAGTCATATCGCGTTTTTATACATTTTGATCATAATTATACTTTAATGTATACAGTATCTCTATATACAAACACAAAATTCTTATCATCATTCCATCAACAAAAAAATAAAACTTTATAATCGCGATAAACTTAATTTAGAAATTAAGTATAACATTTTAACCGCTTATAAGGCATCTAGCAATAATTTTATTTTTTAGGTGACTAAACACCGTGTGTATTGTACATATAAACCTTGAAGGCTTTTTACTTTTATAATTTCTATTTTTATTTACCCATAAAAATTGTTTTTTTTTCTGTTTTTAATATGTTTTATATGGAAAAATACGAAAATTTATATATTTTGGTATTTGCATAAAAAACACTTCAAGCCAAATGTTTGAAGCAAGTCATTAAAAATCGATTAAATTCCGGTATACGTACGGATATAAATTTTTACTCCATGTACACAGAGAAAGCTTTATAAACAGCAAGTAAAATATTTGACCAATCAAAATAAAAATCAATAAAAAATTGTATGTAGAAGTTAAAGCTTTTGTAAACTTTTCCAATATACTATAATAAAACGAACGATATTTAGTTCAACAACAACAAAAAAACAAAAAATGTGTAATTGAATTTTAGAATTGAGCTAAGTTTATTAAATTCAATACTTTTCTCCAAGTGTAATTTAATCGTATCACATAGAAATTGGATTTTTATATACTTAGAACTACAGACACATACATATATACACAGACACAAACTATATTTTTTTTTTGTGTAAATCAAATTAAAAAATGACACTATTTTTTACTATTATTACTATTATTGTGTAAATAAATAAAATAAAATTATTTTTAAAATTAAAACGAATGAAATTATATAGAGACTGTGTACTTTGCAAATAGAATAGTATAACAAAAAAAAAAACCATAATATAAATGAATTAAATATAATAAATAATGTAAATAATAGTTATTAATAAAAAACTTACTATATAGATAAACAAACAAAAAAAAAAGCTTTTTTGAGTGTCCGACTATTTATTTTCCATTATTTTAATATTCACTGTATTCAACACCTAGTTTTTATTTGATTTTACTATCTCGAAGGTAAACCACCCAAACAAAATATAGTTTATGTTGTGTTATTTATGTTTTTGTCAATTACAACGATATAAATTTATATAAAACAAAAATTAACTAAATAAATATTTAATATCCACTCAAACCAAAAAAAAAATCTATTTCCACCAAGTCAATTAATTATTTAGAATTTTCCAAAATAAAATAATATTTAGAAACAACATATTATTATAATTATGATTATCACTTGTTTTTTATTACTACCTATTATAATAAAAAAAAACGAAATTAATAATTATTTTAAATACATATCAACCTTACTAAATATGTACTCGTATAAAAGTTTTTAAAATAAAATAAAAGCTTTTCATTAAATTTACATAAATTATTTAAAACGCGAGCGTAACAAAAATTCCAAAATGCTTTATACGTACACCAATTAAACATTTTTATTTTTATTTTTTTGGTACAACAGAATTATTAATTATGTTATAAAGTAAATTATATATTTACTGTACAAAAAAATGTTTATAAAAATAAAAATAAATAAATTTGATTTTTTTTTTGTTAATAATAATTTAAGTCTGGTTTAACCCTTGTTTGGTCAATAGTGTTCTTAATACTGCTTGAAGTTTAATAATAATTGTGTGAATAAATTCGTAATTCCGAAATTATAGCAAGCTGACGACATGACAGATTTTAAGATTTAATTCTTTCGAACTTAAATTTTTTTAAATTTTTTATAGGTACCAAAAAATTAATTTTAATTCACATTAACCATGCTTTTCGTTTTTTTTTGCCATCTCTATTGAGAGAGGCTTTGGATTAAGTACTTTTCATTATCGACAATTTTAATTAGTGCCACAAGTTGGTACCGATTAATGGTTATACATAACCCAGCAAACGTGTCTTGCAGAACACACGCCAGAATACCATGTAACATATTATCAAGGCAAACCCATAGCAGCCAGACAACAACTCCATGTAAATGAGACAACTCATTTTGAAAGACTTGTCAAAGACCTTACAGGTGGTCTTTTGTAACATGCCTGGTATTTATCTTTGGTAATTTGTACAATATAGGACTTTGATAAGCAAAGGTTTTTTTTAAATTTATGCAAATTACCAAATAACATCTTATTAAAAATCTCCAAGTCTTTTAACGGAAGCTTTCAGTTGATAGCATCCCAGTTATAATATTTTTACCGGTAGAATGGTGCTTTTCTGCAATCGGTCCAAATGGAGATAAATACTTTGTCTATAAATAAAAATTAAATTGATATGTAAAATATTTAGGAAAAATCCTCATCATTTAATCTCGAGGTAATCGCTTCTAATTCTTTCTGTGATTTTATGGGTTGAATCCTGGGGCTGTTTTCAATACTTGTAAAATTTTCGTAATGTCTAGCTTTATAGAAGCTAGCTGTCGGCTTATATAATTTAAGTCCAGTTACGCAAGTTTAATCATTCAAACCAAAACTTATGTCCATAAATATTTCATATCACATTAAAATGATGATACATTTAAAACCTAATTTAAGAAGTATGTCAACGTTATTATAATTAATATATAATCGCCTTACCTATTGATTTTGTATTTTTGGGTAATTGTTCATGTTGTTGTGGCTGTTCTAGATTTTCAAGTATCCGCATATTTATAAAAAATGTATTCTGATCATATTGACTAATATGTGGGCTATTGCTAATTGATGATGGTTGTTCTATTATAGGCGGCACAAAATTATATAAAAATTACATATACATACATTAAGAAATTAGTTTTCAAATTAAGCAAAATGAACATACGAAAAATACGCTCCACATGACCAAGAACCACTTTAACGTTTGGTCTTCGGAAAATTGATTAAGATGTACTTGTAGTGTTATGCACCAACTCCGAGTTATGCCCAAACTGGGATAAAATTTCCGCTGTATTGAGGCTGTTATCGGCGAGGTATTTCTGTCGCCTGATGAACGATAAAACAATTTTTAAAATTAATTTTGAACGCGTATGAATCATATTTATACGATTTATATCTGTTGCAATCTTCAAACATCTCAATGTCACCTTACTTATTTTCGACGGTAAAATTATTTAAGTTATCCCATTCGTAAATTCTATTAACCAATTGCTTCAAAATATTTTGCAGTTTTTTAATCGAATTTTTTATTTCTTGCAAATAATTTTCGTAAATATATCCAGAGAAAGAATTCAATGGGGCATATAATTGAACGTAACTAGGCAAATGCAAAAGACTATGAACATTGTCATTTATGTACATGTTTTTTTCCGTAAATTTGAGAATAAAGTGATACAAATTCATTTATAAGTATTTGCGCATTATCAGTCATCAAAAGCACAATATGATAATATATATGTACTAGAATCAACAATTTTTTTTAAAATCGGAATTACTCAATATAATAGAAAAAATCTGAATTCCGTAGCCTTCCATCTGTGAACCTCAATAAAACCCCTTGATTTCCGAGAAAATTCTGAAGGAACATATCTAGCAGAAGACGCGTACAAGTTCGACATTAACTTGTCGAACTTGTCGACATTAATATTTTTGTATCCGGTTTTAGTTTATCCAACAAAAGGTTTAACATTTGCAAATTAAGTAACCATGTTAATTCCAGCTATTTCTAATATATTTGACTCGGTTTATGATGAGGTCTAGCATCTAACCGATTAATAAATGAGTAGTCAGTTTTTAAATTGCCGGATAGAACATTATAAACGGAAGTGTTAGAGTTACGGAACCCAGTTTGATCATATTCGTGGCAGCCTTTTATCGCATTGTGGTTCAAAACCAACTTACAAAAAGATTTTGCTGGAGCATCGCAACTAAACGCTCGCAAAACAAAAGGTTTTTTAATGGACTTTTTGCAATTAAAATACCATCATTTTTTAACTTTATAAACTCTTCAACAAAATCTTTAAATAAAACATCAACCGATAAAGGATGCCCTTCTCCAACCCAAGCCCCTATAAGCCACAATAAATGGAGGTCGTTCCCGGTAGTTAGCGAACTATCCAATAATAGGCTATACTGTTTTTATATAGCTTTTGTATAGAGTGGTAATCCATCCAGTTTAAAATACACATCCGCATACAATATTTTCTAAGTTAGATAAAAAATATAAATTATACCGATTGATAGACTTTTCGATTCCAAAATCCTCTCCTGGCGGAACTTCTCGTCGGATAAAACAATCAGTAGAACTTTTAGTGCTTCTAAATAAAGCGTTTCTTGTTTTAGGAAGATTAATGCCAACATCTTTTAATATTCTTAATAAATATCTAATTGGATTAACGGATATACAGGGTGTTTGGTGCATCGTTTGCCAAATTGAATCGGCCGAAAAGAGGGGTCATTTGCTATCTATTAATCCACAATAATGATCATGTTTAGTTTTTTTTATTGCAATGACAAATTGCGTTTGAAGTTTTTTTTTACCTTTTTCAAACATTTTACGAGTTAATAAAAAAATCCGTAGGGCCAGAAATGAGTTATTAGGGCTTAGGAGATAGCAAATGACGCTCCTTTTATGTATGTATGTAATTTAACCCAAAATCAGTTCTTATCGCAAATGTCGAATATCAGGCTGATGTGTCCCAATACACAAATTTTGTGATTTAGTAAATTATTTAAAATGGTTTTATGGCATATTGCCTAGTGTTGGAAAGGGGATAGACTAGAGAACTTAATGAAAAAGTGCGGAGATCACGATCACTCTTAGTTTTTTTTTTGCAATGTTAAGTTGAGTTTTAAGTTTTTACTATAGATTTCAAATATATTAAGAGTTAATGAAAAGAAATCCGTAGGGCCAAATATGAGTTATTGGGGCTTAAGAGATAGCAAATGACCCTCCTTTGGGTATTATGAATATTAACCAGGAAATGAACAATTTTAGTATGAAGGAACTTACCAGATTTATGCAAATAATATTCCATTAACCTCTCTGTGATTGTGTTCTGAATCAAGAATACAACCTTACGATGGTTAATCTATAAGCTAAACTATTTCTCAAGTGAATGAAACTTGTTCCGAATTAAAATAAACGTTTTTCGAATTGATTGAAATCTTTTCTGAAATAAATAAAACCAAATTAAATAATTTTAAAACCAATAAGTACATAAATCACTAAAATTTGTTTTATTATTTGTTAAATAAAACACTCAATAATAAATTTATTAAAACTAACATGCGATTTGAGTAGTCTGTGTAGATGTGGTTCTTTCTCTCATGGTGCGCAATAAATTAATGCCCTTTGATATTTTGAGACGGTCTTTTTTATGTTCCTTAGGATCGAATAAAATGAAGGAAAGAAGACTTAAGGTTGATTCTCACTATACGTTCCGGCTCCGTTCCAAACCGTTTCCGTTCCGTTTACATAAAATATGTTTGCCTGTAAATGAATGGACGTAGACACACCTTCCATTCCGTTTAAATTCCGGTTGCAATCATTTCCGTTACATATTGATGCAAACATATTTTTGATGGAGAGGCTGACATATGTCGAAAACGGTATTGATAGTGAGAATAATACATTGTTGTTCTATATTACGTACAAGTGCATTCAGTTCAAAATTATGATTCTAGTTTATATCTAAATATGAATAACGAGAAATTAATTGAACTTGTGAGGAAAAATACTGTCCTCTCTACAATTACTATAAAGAGAAAATCTGGTCGGCTATTTCTGGTCGGAAGAGAAAATTTGGCCGGTTTAATTTACTCTCGTCGGAAAACATAACTATTGCCACTACTGTAGACTTAAAACAACGCGACTCGGAGCCCATTCTAAACATTTTTGCTTCATTTTAGTAGTAAGAAGCGTTTTTTTTTTGTAGAAGACCTGGCAATATTTCCTTGTTCCCGGAGCCGGTTACGAATCGTATGGATCTCGATTTCTTTCAAGATGTCCGCCTGGTCTGAGCCCGAACATCCATAGCACTTTCAAAGCGATTAGCAGTTGACAATAACCCCTCGTCAATTGCGTGTATTTTGTAATTTTCAACCAATTTAAATTTTAGTAACCTTATCTTGCGAACAATTATTGTGAAATACAAATATAGTGTGAAAAACGATTGTATTTATACCCAAAAAAAATATCAGCCTAATACGAAAAGAATGAAAAACGTTGGTGTTGCACTTTTCATTCTGGCTACTGTAACTACTGATTAATTTAAAACTAAACTTATTAAATTGCTCCTAATTGGCGAATTAAAAATATCTGCGTACATGTCTCTGAGTTGAAACGCAGTAGCTGTTCCATTACCTCCTGTTGTGGCAAATTTTTGTACTGTAGAATTGATACCTGTTGAATTAATTTGATAATCTTTGATCAAATGTATTTAGTTAAGACAATTTTATCTGCATATTGTGGTGCAGATTTTAATCTTCTATTATAAAATTTAAACTTTTTACTTAAAAGAGCAAAAGCGTTGTCGGAGCATCGATCAGCTTCTTCATCTAATATAATAGCAGCTAGGATTAAGTTTTCGTCAGACCACGTTTTGTCAACGCGCACACTACTTTTACTAGACGTAACGAGATGAATCAAGAACGGGAAATGTGAATAGACAAGAATTTAACTGAACGTATATGTAACGGTAATGTTACGGAGACGGAACGTATAGTGAGAATCAACCTTTAAACGGGCTTGAGCTGCGCTTAGGTAAAATCTTTTACCTGGATAATTTTATGACAAAATAAGCAGATAGATATTTTTCACAAAATAATATTGAATGGCTCGTGAAGCACCGACAAATTCTGCGTATCTGTTAGGAGCGCATAAAAATTGTATGATGGACCATACCTGAACTGTATGAGCTACGTTACTTTAAGGTTAGTTTTGGTTTGAATGTATTTTGGTTTATTATTTTGTTTTTAACTATGTATATTTTGAATTAAAATATTTAATTTTTAATCGATTCATTTTTGGACACTCAAGAAAATTTAAATACGGTTCAAGTAGCAACCGAACGATAATTTTAAGGGACAAAACTGAAATTTTCTCAGTTTATTTTCAGTTCGATAAGGCAATTACTACTAATAGTATAAGAATTGTTTTGTAGGGGCCCCTATAGGTGAATGCCTTTTTTGAAGCAGCACAAAATCAAAGAAGTTTGTTCTTTCGCAACCGTACTCTCTATTTTTGCAGATTCAATTAATTTTTTTCAATTTAAAACCATTTTAATTATTTAACAATTAATTAGCACAGGGTTATTTTAATCTACCAAAGTAAATACGATAGGACACGGCCTTCGTAAACCCGAATCTAGAAGGCGTAATCAAATATAGAATTTAAATGTCACAGCATCAGATTGGGCTAATTTCATCTAAGAACGAAGATGACACTCCCTGCTGTTACAAAATAACCCAGTACGTTTTTCTATTTAACTACTGTGATATTTTATAAATTTTAGCATTACAATTTTTGCTTTCAAATTTATTTAATTTGGTTTCATTTATCTTCAAAAAAGTTTCATTAAACTTGAAATTAGTTTCATTCTTTTCGTAAAATGGTTTATTCATTTCGGAATAATTTTCATTCATTTTAGAAATAGTTTCACTTAAATTGGGGAAGGTTTCGTTTAATCCAAGTCAAATTCCAAAGTTAATGACAAATCAGGCACACAGGTTGTCTTATTGACCCTAACGCCATATATGCACGACTGGTAGGAACTAGTCAACTATTTAGAAAAGTCAACAGTATAGTCAAAAAATTCGACGGTGTGCCGAATAAAAATGAATTTCATAGATATAAATTAGAAACCCTAATCTCGAAGGGTAATGAATATCTGTAAATTTAGGAGAAAAGAAAATTCTAGAAAATTATGTCTATAACGCAACTTATAGCTAAGCGCGAAACATGGACAAGCCAAATCTCGAACAATAATTTGCGAATAATATTGGAAAATGTGAATGTTATTTAATAATTTTGAAACACATTCAAGCAAATTTCAATAAATTTCAAGATGAAGAAACTCGTTTTTTTTTATAATTTAACAAGCAATTTAACGCTAAGCGCAGCACAAACTTGTGGCAGGGATAACATAAATCTCCTCTGCTTTATAAAAATTAGTTTCTATTTTGTGAACCGCCCCAAAATTTTACGAGTGTCAAAATGAAAAACATAAGATTTATCTACTTTCAATTTTTAACCAGAACGGCAAAATATTTTATCACGCAAACATTTACAATATGGACGCATTTTAATCGATCAATTTACGTTGTACATATTTTTACTAAATATTGTTTTTATTTTATTTATAAAATTTTGCCCATAATGTTAGTATTATTGCATTCAAACTTTAAATTCATAAAGTGCTTATTTAAATTTTTGTTTTATATAAAAGGCTAGTTTCAATTAAGCAGTTATGCGTTTTTGTATTTACCATTTGGACAGAGACTCGATATAAAATCGAGGATACACGGCCAAACGTTGGTTCGTTTTAGGAATACCTGCGTTTAGGGTTAATATTAAAGATACTTCGGCCTTCGTTCAAAATCATTAACCAGCGTTTTTCGTTTCATTTAATTAAACAACTTGCTTCTAACTAATGATTTCCCGCCGAGCTTTTAAGAATTTTGACAGCCTTGCTAATATTTTAAGCTCCGCCTATATTAGGAAGTAGCGGATTTCCTCTAAAAAAATCATGTAGCTATTACAGATATTTTACAAACATTTAGCAATCTTTAAAATTTTAAAAGCACTTTTTAAGCTTTTAATATTAATATTTGTTGTTTTAGTTGCGAGTCTAGGTTCCCCGGTATTTCTGTATAAAGCCGATTAAAAATATAAAATGTTTATTGCTACTAACCCCACGTTGCATTAGGCAGATTCTTTATAAAATTCAAAATAAACATTTATTTTTGAAAGTTGCTTCATTCATTATTTATCGTTTAATATTAGAAAGTGCGCACACAATTTTGGCATTTTGACTATTTGTGTCAAAGTTATATTTATTAGGTGTTGTTAAAAGTAGTAATTTTCTGGGGCTCTATTAAAATTATTTTTAAAATTTACAGGTTTTGTGAGTGGCTACAAAATTCAAGAACTTTGACATTTAAAAAAAAATAAATGTACACCTGTGGCATTCTTTGTGAACGGGGGACCCCTTTCTGCACAAATTGAAGCCTATGATCTCTAGTTTCTGAAGCAGTTTGGTGCAGACGCTTTGTATTGTCCTAACCTAAAAAAACCTCTTAAAAATATATTTTCGTGTACCTATCGATCGCTGAAGTGACCACAAAATCTTAAAAATAGTTTACCTTCATTTATTTTTATTCGCTAGATCTACATCTAATCTTATTTGTGACAGAAAACGCAGTACGATATGTTCCTAACATAAAAAAAAAAATCTCAAATAAAAGTTTTAGAGCCTAATGATCGCTAAAAACATCATAAAATCATGAAAATGGCTTATTCTAATTCAGATTCATTCGTTTAACTCGTATCTGACCTCATTTTTGACTAAAAATTAATTGTTTTATTTCTAACCTCAAAAACAGCAATCGTTCAAATAAAACTGCCCGTGGAAGAGTGACTAAATTATCCTGTTTGGTAACCTTTAAAAGTGGATTTGCATTTTTGCTTACTAACCTTACTAACCTTGTACTAACGTTCGATTCGAATTCACAAATAGCGCCCAGATTAAAACTCTTGTGTTTCAGTTTCATTGATATTTTTATATTTATTTCTATAAAATTATCCAACTATAGTAAATGAGAAAATAAAAATAGAAATTTAAAAGAAGCCGCAAATTCATCTAAAATCACTTCGTTAAAATTGTGTCCTCCCAAAGCAAGTACCTGCGTGTTCAAAAAACAAATATTTTGATTGCATATTTGATTTTATAATTGTTCAGAAGTTTTTATAACATTTGAACATCTTCTATTTATCCATTCTCGTACTTTTACAGCAGTGTTTTGGATAATTGTTCTGGTAGAAATGATAATTGGGCAATAGTCCCAGTTTAACAGCAAATTTTTCTTTTAAAATATTTAGATATTCATCATTATATCCATAGTGCCGTGGCCGTCTATAAAATGCAAACTCCCCACCCCACCTGCTGGCATACCAGTACACTTCCACCGCCAAATTTGACGGTCATGCGCATATTTTTTTCTTTAAGATCTCGATTAGCTTTTCTCGACAGTTTTAGATGCCCATCACTTCCGTAAATATGATATTTACTTTCATCGCTGAAAATCACGTTTTTCCATAATTCTAAATCCTTATGTCTTTGACAAATTGTTTTCGAGTAGCTTGATTTGTCTCGTTAAATCGGATTTCTTAGAACAATTCTACCAGGCAAACCAGGTTTTCTCAATTTTCTACGTATGGTTTCAGCATTGGCTGCCTTTCCTAAATATTTCTCTGCTTCAACTGCAAGTTTTGGATTACTTATAATAGGATAATGTCTATTTCTTTTAATTTTCCGCAGCAACCGGTGTCCATCCACATCGTTGAATGTTTTTTGTGATTTCTTTCTCTTATTTTTGATACAGATATCATTTTTGTAATGATGGAGAAATTGAGGTACCAATACCATTAATAACCACAAGCTAATATATTAAAAGGACATTGGAAATTTTGACTGCGATGTATTTTAACATACCTTTACGCAACGAAACAAATTTAAATATATGTATTATCTTGAACGATGTTGAGTACATAAAACTGCTGCTTCCTATATCAATTTTGCGGTTTTTGAGGTTATAAATAAAAAAATGCGTTTTCAGTCAAGAATGAGGTCCGAGTTAAAAAGGAATTAGAATCAGCCATTTTCGTGATGATTCGTCAGTCAGAAAAAATGATTTTGAGATTTTTGTAAGCTTAGGAACGTCGTGGTGCGTTTTCTGTCACAAATAAGAATAGATATAATATTCATAATTTTATTATGACTTGAGCCTAGACAGAACAGCCACGTTTTTCTGATGTTTTTTGAGGTTAGGAACGACACAAAGGATTTTTAGCCAAAAGTTATGTTGGATCCGTAATCAGCGACCAAAAATACATACATAGTAATAAGCTTTTCCTATAATTTCAGTTTGACTTGGGCGAGCGTAATCTTGATAAGGCTGCAATCTCTGGGGTGGTCGTCTCCTTGTAGCCACCATATTGGCCCGCCGTCATACGTTTTTAAAATCTACCACACTGCTTCAGAAACTAAAAATGATGGCTCTAATTTCTGCCCAAACACACCCTAAAAACTTTAACCATTCTTTGGCAGAGGGGGTTCTCCCGTTGACAAAGAATGTCTCACATATTAAAACGTAAACAGTTTTTTTTTTTGTGAGAGCTTTAATTTTAGACTGTCATAACTTAAAACCAAACTTTTGCAATTAGTGCTAAATTTCTCAAGCTTTCCGCAAATTAGAAATACACCTATTTTACCCCAACCAGCTGATGGTTTAATAAATCCGATTTATCTAATCTTGGTCAGTCACTTTATGAAATATCTTTATGAAATGGCATACTGGAAACTTTTCATCAGTTTATAAAACTCGAGTTTGTTTGTGTTTGTCCCTAAGTAATTATCAAAAGGTTTAAAAGTTTAATTTTTATCTGAAATAAAACGAGTAAAAGCTTGTTTATTTCACGTAAATTTACTACCAAATTTGTTCTGGAATAGGAAAAATATAAGAAATACTAAAAGCTTACAAATATTTAAAATTTGTTTATAATTTTTCGACGTATTAATTATTGAATAATTACGATGTAACTTTTAAATTTTGATTAACATATTTAAAGTTTACATATTTCGAGCTTTCACAAAACTTAGCTTTAAAAAGGCCTCAAATTTTCCATACTCAAAGTTCTATAATAATTTAATTAAAATATACATTTTAAAGCTTTTCAAATATTGTATATTAAGCTTTTTTCATCTATAACATATCAAAAATATGCTTATAAATAAAAACATAGTTTTCTTTTTTCTAATTGGTAAACAAAATTTTAAAATTTGATTAAAGTTTAAAAAATTTCTAAAATGTTTAAAAATGTGACTTATCTAAATAAAAGTATTGAGCTTTATTTTTAAAGCTTAATAATTTTTAAACCATTACGAAGCTTTCTATTTGTTTAAATTTTAAACATAAATCTGCTTTGTTTCATGAGTTCCCTAGATTGGAACTTTACATTTTATTTATTGGCCGATTTCTAAAAGGTCTTGAAAAACCTTCTCTTACGATTCGAGTTGGCTTTAAAATATTCGAATAATATCGAATAAGCCTGGCAATTACAAATTTATTCAAAAAAACTCAACAACTCATATTTATGCAAGGCACAAATCTGTTTTACATAATATAAATTACAATCTACCAAAATTGTTTAAAAAAAAAAAAAATTGAGTCCTTAACGGTAAAACCAAGACCGACGGAATTGAGACCGAAACAAAATTGTTAAAGAGTAAGCCCAATAAAGTTAAATAGAAGTGCATATGTATGTAAGTTGCTCTTTGAAACTAATTATCGTATTTGTTTAGATATTGACTACTTTACTTCTGTTCTAAACCCATACACCAGATGTCAGATACTCTGTATTAGAAACGAATAACAAATGTGGTTGTTTAAGACGCATACTGTGACTGTATATTTCGACGCTAATTTAATAAAAATGCCTAAGCGACAAAACATAAATTGTGAACCAGAAGCTAAATGCTGAGTTAAACCTATTTGCCTGGAAACTGGAGTACAAAATGTCTTTTTCCTTATCTTAAGTGCAATAAAAACCATTTTGAAAACTTCCCTTTACCTAAATTTATCTCGTGTACGAATTAAAATTGAAAATAGATATTTCTAGATATTTTTGGAGAAAGCTGGCTGTTATGCCATTGATTACACCCTTTGTACTTTACTTTTGCTATGATAGTATCGTTTGTTTCGCACCTATGCCTATATTCATTTGGAATTTTTTATTATCACATATTTGCTTTAAGTTTTTAATTTTTTTTTTCATTGATTGGTAATTCGCCATTATAAACAATTTTAGGTTCACTAATGATCGTTTGTATAGTCCCCTCATATTCGTTGTTATCATTTTTTATGATTTTCGTACAAGCCTTCGTTAAAATGATTTGATGGATATCTTTAAATTTTATTTCTTGACGTGGCTTAACAACAGTAAATATTTTATTATTTTTTGGAACCATTCCATTCCACTCGTAGAAATCAAAAAAAAATTTGGCAAACAACATTATACGGTGTCGAATTTCTTTGTGTATCTCTTATAATAGTTGATCATTTCCGAAACGACCAAACCGTTTTTTGTAATCGACCACTAACCAAAAACATTAGTATAATTTAATTTATATTAATTACAGCTTTTGAAAAATATTTCAAAAACCCAATCGTCTGCCGATTCTTATTTTGACCCGGGCAGTTATCACAGTAAAAAGAAATGGTTTTGATATTTGTCCTACCATCCACTTGTTTAAGAAATTTATATAAATTGCTGCAAATTTCATTTGCACTCTTTTGCCGTAATTTTCACTCCATAAATAGCACGTTCCAGTTTTGGTAAATGTTTCGTAAATCATATCCCATTAGCATATTGTCACCCATTGAAGTATGCTGGATTATGTATTTAAAACCTTCTGCAAATCAAAACTTGCAACAAGTAATGATGAATCGCTATCCGCATTTTTATGATCTTGAAGGAATTTTTTCTTTCCGTTTTTTTTTCGTTCCAAGTGTTTACGAGAACTCGAACAGCGGTAATAATGCCATGGTACCGCCGTAGTGGCAGTAAATGAACGTTCACATTATGACTAATACTGGGATTCGACGTTTCTTGGGTAGCTAATACCAATTTAGTTCCACATACTTCTCTTGGACTTGTTGGATTTGTCGATGTTTGTAATCAAATAATTTATTATCCCATTTGTACAGTTAAAATGTCAAGTATCTATATTATTGTTATACGATAATGATATTGAATTTTATTTTTATGAAACTGGTATAAAAAATATTCTGCTCAAAATTTATGAGCCCATAACATTTTACAGTTTACGGTTAAAAAACACAAAAAAAACAATAATAATAAAGAAAAGCATTAAGAAATGAAAATGTGTTGAACTTTAAACCTTATGCTACTTATGCCCGGTTCTGCAAAAAAAATTGTCAATTTTCAGTTTAAGAATATTTTCTCTCTTCCTTCTTTTCGTTTCAAACAAATCTTTTGTTGTGGTGTGTGAAATAGTGGCGATCTGCAAACAAAGAATATAATTCACCATATATTAAATTTGTTAAAGGAAATGCGGTTAGCAAGCCCAATCATGGTAAATAATGAAAACAGGCTGCTTCTCATATACTAGCGTTACTTTTATACGTTAAGTCTCGCTTATATTCGAAAGCAGAGTTTCGCGTTGATATTCGCTTGAATCCTTTGTATATTTATTCAACGATACCTACAACCTTATTGGTTCAGTCAGAAACCGATTTTGGTCGTAAAATGAGATTTGAGAGTTGCGATTATCATGTACGTGCTAGATGTGAAACAGTATATTGTATTCTTATTTGTTTTTATTTTAATATACTGTTTAACGTACCTATAGATAAAACTAGAAACTCAGTATTCCTTAACAGGAGAAATGAATTGTATTAATCACACGACCAAAAGGGTTAAGAACAGATATATTTAATGTAACAAAATAAAAAAGAGCTCCAAATTGCACACCAACCAACCTATCCAATTTTTATAACTCGCATACATAAAGTAATAAACGTATTTGTTTGTCCAATTTAAAATTATAATTATAATTTTTTACATTTAATTTAACACACAAAAAAAAACAATTAATTAATTATATCACTTCGGCACAAAAAAGCAATAACAAATAAAAAAAAAAAAAAATGAATATTTGTAATATATTTAAAATAATAAATTATAATTATTGATAAAAAGATAAATAAAATTAAATAAATAAATATTAAATCACTTGTCCATATTATAATTAAAAAAAACATTTAAAAACTAAACTATATAGTCTATAAATATAAATAAATAAAATTTAATTAAGATTTATATATTAATTATGAAATAATTATAATTTATTATTATTTATTATATATTTGCTAAAAAAAAAAAAATTAAATTGTAAGTAAATTAAATTATAAAACAACATACATTTATTATTTTGAGTTTTTATTACATATTTTTGGAGCAAAACAAAAAAAAAAGAAAAAGAAGAATATAATTATGTATAATAAAAATTAAAAAATAAATGATTTGTGTTTTTATGTTATCACAAAAAACCAAATTAAACAAAAAAGGTAAATCGTATGTAATTAAAATAAATAAAAAATGTGTGATAGTAAAACAAAAACGTAAAAAACAAAATAAACAATTATTACAGCAAGAACAAAAAAATTAAAATTTCACAGAAAATCTTTTTTTTTTATCATTTTGGAAAAATAACAATGAAAATTAATTATAAAAAAGTCACAAAAAAAAATGAAATAAAAGCAAATAAAAAAATATCAAAATAGATTTTGTTTTTTTTTTCTCCTTTCGGATTGCGGCGTTTATTGAAATTGTTCGGTAAACTAATTATTTTTATATTTTATTTTTTATTTGGAAATTGTTTTATTTCGAAGCCCCGAACCATGGGCTGTTTTTTTAAGAATTGTTTATAGATTCCTTGAGGCAAGTATATACAGACAAGTTTTTAAATTAAATTCTTCAAATTAATTTGTGATGGATATATAATTTTAAGTATTATTATCGTTAAGATACTGAAAATTTCTGCGAAGCAATTCTTTGAATATTGTAGTGTCAATTCGATGAAATGGATCTGAGGGCGATTAATTAAATGTTGGTAAGTAAATAAAATAAAAGCACTTTAGATGAATGTGTATGTAAATATTAAAGTTATTATTTGTAATGCATAGCAGGTGGCCACTGATTGGATATCTAAAATGGGATTACATAAAACATATGAGAAATAACATTTTTTCCTAAGGCAAATTTTTAAATGAAAACGTTACAAATTCTTAATTATGTGAAATATTTTCATAAATGTCTGAATTTCAACATATAGGTAATTAATAATTGATTAATGTAAACCAAAATTTAAAAATAAATTCAAAACAACCACATTCTGGTCAAATTGAAATAAAAGCTTACTACAATTCGTGTGGCCAGTAAGTTAATATACATAACATAGATGGCAATTATGGCAGTAAAAATTTGTTAAAATTGTACCAAAAATTAGTACTTAGAGAAATTTCAAGTTGAAAAATATTAGGAAAATCAAAACAAATTCACAAAATATTAATCCTTCTGTCCATTAATAGGTCTGGCCAGACCTTTTGGGGTTTTGATTAAGTTATTTTCATAGATACAGTGTCCACACTGATTTGAAAATCCACGAATTCCTCAATCAACATGTTTTCAATAATTTACAGGAAAATTTTTGATTTTTATATTGCGTGGGGGTTAAAAAAAGGTTTTTTCGTTTTCTATACCTCTTGTACACAAATAGGTCTGACCAGACCTTTTTTGTTTTATATATTTTATATACAACAAGTTTTTATTTTGTATATGGAAACTGTTATTTTACGAGAGGAAGATTGAGCAAGAAATATGTAACGAAAATAAAAGCAGATGATTTTAGCGATAAAGGTGAAGACTATGTTCCAGATGGTGAAGTTTCCGATATAGAATCGAACCTGATAATCGGAGGTTTGAGCGACATTGGCGATACTGATCATAGCGAGCTTTGGGAAGAACTTCACCCCTGAGCAATATTTACAATCCTCTACCTCTACTGAATATTTTGAGTTGCGAAATGCACCAAAATAGCAGAAAGAGCCACCAGCCGTGGGACGTATTAGAGCTCACAATATTTTTAGAGAGATAGGTGGGCATGCAAGACGAGAAATGATTCCGAATCCAAGCGATATTTTTAAAACACTCATAACCGAAGAAATATTCAATATCATCAAAATATATACAAATAGAAAGGCAGACATTGAAATCATGAAGTATAACGCTGACAATAACTCATACAAACCCACTAAATGGATACCTGTGACTATATGTATATTTTGGTATTTTATTGGCAGCAGCGGTAAATCATTCTAACATGCAACACACACGAGAACCATGGTCAACAAAAAACGATCCAGTGTTTCGAGCAACAATGTCAATCAACCGCTTTTGTGCTATAGGGCGTTTTATAAAATTTGATGACCAGAGAATACGTGTCGAGCGACAACAGACTGATAAAGCGGGACCAATTCGAGACATATAGGTAAAGTAAAATTACTACCTCGAGGGAGTATAAATCTCGGCACAAGCAATAACAGTTGATGAACAGCTGTTTCCATATAGGGGAAATACAAAATTTGCGCAGCATATACCCTCCAAGCCTGCCAAATATGGCATTAAAGTATGTTGGGTCTGTGAAGGTTCTACCCGATTTCCCTGTAAAATAATACTGTACCTATACTGGCAAAGAATCAAGTCCGCAGAGAGAACGCAACCAAGGCGAAAGGGTGTTGCTAGAACTCACCAATAAATACCAAAATAGTGGAAGGACGATTGTTGCGGATAACTTTTTTACGACTTTGGATGGTGTTGAAAAACTATAAATTTTAGCAGGAATGGGTTTTATTGGTACTCTTCGAAAAACAACAGTTGTATCCCAAAAGAGATATTACCAGATCGCAACCGGATAGTGAATTCAAGTGAATTTGGTTTTAAAGACAACGTAGGTTTGGTGTCATATGTACCGAAGAATTACAAGGCAGTTTGTTGTTATCATCGGTTCACTATAATACAGAAATCGCAGGAGAAGCAAGAAATCCAGAGGTGGTATGGATAGGTGTGGATAAAATGGATCAATTGTTGGTTAAATATAACTGTAGACGACAAACTAAGCGTTGGTCGCTGGCGTTTTTTTTTGCAACATGTTAGATTGGGCCACTTTACGATCATTTATCATTTTCAAAAGTGACAATGATAGAATAAAATAAAAATACAAATGCACGCCGATAATTTATCCATTCTTTGGTAGACCAATTAGTAACCCCTCAGATAGACGAAAGAATGAATAATCCCACGACCCAGAGAAATGGGTCGGTTTTCCGTCAAAAATTCCGTCAAAACAAGACGTTTCTATAATTTTGATAAAACTCAAATACAATAGAGTTGCGATAACATGAACAACGATACCGTGAACTCCGGATAACGTGAAAAATTTTCTAATTACATGTACTACTCGGTAACGTGAATAATTAGAAAACTCAATAACGTGAACTAGATTTTGTACACTCCCGTAAGTCCATAATTGCACACATAATTGTTAATACATATGTAATTTATTTTCATGTGATACGGGAGTCCCAATTTGTGCCTTTTCTCATAACTTGACTCGAGTAAAGTTGAAAATCCATCAGTAATAAATAAACTTTGTGCGGTGAGCCAGTATGATTTATAAATGGTTGTACGTGCTTTGTAATTAGTAGTTCCTAATTAAAAAATGGGTAAACAACTAACAGTTTTAATATTAAAGGGAAAACTTGGAACTATTGACTAATTTCTTAGTCATTTTCTTCTTAAACCCTTAAACTCTTAGAATACCTTGAAATGGAGAAGATATTAGTTTCTTTGGCAGCGCCATAAAAGTTTTCCTGTAAAGGTTCTATCACATCAAGCGCGGCGCGTCGGAGGCAAATTTAAATACAGGTTTTTTTTTGAGTGATAGGAAATCAGAGCTTGTGCAAAAATATAAACTAGCGTAAAACGCGATTTTTTTTTGCCGCTGGGTTTAACGGGCGGCGGATGAAATTTCATTTTATACCATTTACTTAAAATTGTAATTATTCTATTAAAAATATAAAGTTTGTACATTTTTTTATGAATAATAATTTTATTTTTGTTCAAGCTATGATTTACTATCACTAGATAAGCAAAAAAACGTGTATTTAAATTTATTTAAATTTGCCGCCGACGCGCCGCGCTTGGTGTGATAGACTATGGCGTTTACGTGTTTATAACTTTAGAAAAATTTATTAATTTGTTAAAAGCGCCACTTTTATTCTTATTATTTAATTGTTATTTATTTATTATTATACTTTATTAATTTATTATGAAAATTTAATTTTTATTTTGTATAAAGAGAATAATTTATTTTTACAACTATTTGTTATTATTTTAATTTATTTTTCACCATTTTGTTGGTTACACTCAAAACGTGTAATTTACGACCAACACAAAACGCGACATGTTGTCGTGGTAGAGATTGAGACGAGACTGATAATAATAAATTTATTTTGTATTATGTTCGTTTGTGTTGTATGTTTTGTTGTTCATTTTTGGACAAGCCGGTCAGCGGTTGGTTGTTTGTATGTCATGTGACATAATGCCCAATGAGTTGGACAGGTGGCACCCAATGTGTGGCGAGCTTGTGGTTGAACCGGAATAATTGTAGTGGTGCATTGGGTGAACCGCTACAAGACCCTTAAGTGGCAATATTTTTTAAGAAAATGCAAAACTTTTGTTTATGCCCGATTTTCAGAAAAAAACAGCAATTCTTCAGTTAAATAATATTTCCTCTCTTCCTTCTTATATGAAATTCCAATCTGTTTCATAATTCAAAATCAATGCTACATTATATTGCTTTTTTACATGAGCATTTTACAGGGAGCAGTTCAAATTTCGCAATTTCACAGGGTGTTTAATTCGAATTTCCACAACTGCTCTTTGGTTGTGTTCACTTTCCCTGACGTTTCTTAGTATTTCGAACCATACTGGATGTTCAGTTTATTGTTGGCTGTCGAAAAGGTTAAACAGTTTTGGTGTGCTCAGTATCATAACGGTGTCGATTTTGGCCAAAAATTTACTAACAAGCAGAAAAGTGTGAGCAAGTATATTATCGTGGTACAATGGCCATGAGTTGTATCCCCATTAATTCAGACGTTTCGTTTGGATGGCTTCACGCAAACAGCGTTAAGTTCCTGGAAGTACTTCTTATTAATCGAACGACCTAAGAAGTCATGTTACACTATTTGACGAGCTTTTTTTGGTGTTGCGTCTTTAAGAAGCTTTCAGTGGGACGATTGAGCTTTTCTTTCGATGACATATTCGTAAACTCCTGTTTTATCACCAGTTAGGACCCGCTTGAGCAGTTCCGGATGGTCGTTGACTTAATTTAGCATCTTCTTTAGGTAGCTCTACTGTCACACGTTTCATGCCTGAAACCCTTGAAATTATTTTTGTTAGATACCGAAATGTTTCAAACCGAGCAGCCATAATAAACCATCGCAAATTTTTATTGCGATACATTATTATTAATATCTTCTTCATTGATATATGTAGTTTTAGTTCAGGGTGTGCGTTGTTGTTAATTACAAGAAAAGGATAACCAATGGAAGTTGTCACTAGGATGGCCAAGCTAAAAACAACTAAACTTGAACGAAATCTCAAAAAGTCGAAAATTTCGACTTAAAAAAATCAGGGCTATGTTTAAGTCTCGAAATTTGTTATGTATTTGATAGAAAAAATTGGTTTGGTGACGAGGACCGAAGACCATCCACTGGTCAGAAAAGAGATTTGTAGTTAAATCTTTTCTAGAAAAGTTTCAAAAGCCGCTACCTTGATTCATCATTTGGATGTGAGGTTTATATCATTTGGGGTTAGATTTCTTACATAAAATAAAAGCCAAATTCAAAAAATATTGCGGAACACCTCTACTGATATTATGGTACCATTAACCAAAATTATTTCACCAATATTTTTTTTTTTAACATGAACTACCAATTAGGCGGCAAGTTTGTGAATGTATTTTAATAAACTTTTACATCTGAGATTTGATATGTAAAATCGATTATTTAAGTATAAGGGTCATTCCATATGAAATCGTACATGAGTTGGACGCGATGTCTCAAAAATTGTTCAAACTATATTTATTCGATTTATAAGTAAAAAAAAATATTTTTTAGAAAATCATTTTTTTCTCCCTCTCACTCTCCAGTTTACATTCTCTCAAAGTTTTCTCATTTTCTAGGAGTTTTGTGTATATCGCCGGTGATTTGACAATACCTGCTAAGTTCATTTATCCTTTTTTTCAGTAGAATAAAAAAACTGAATAAATTATATATGTGCGGCTATAGATTCTAACGAATATTATTAAGTGAAATAACGAGAACAAATAATTTTTCTACGGTTTGAAGGCTCTTACAATATGTACGCATGTATTATGATGTTAACTGATTAAAAATCTCGTTTTCATCAAAAATGTCAGTTAGCAGGTATTGTCAGATCGTCGGCGATATGTATTACGTTTTTGATCATATTTTCGGAACGGGTTGACCGATTTTGGTTGTCTCAACGGTTTTTGACAACTAGAAGAATGTGTAAAATTATAAAATAATTTGTTTTTAACAATTGTAAATTTTGAAATTTTGGTGATTTTTTGAATCTGTATTTCTTAGTATCTCGATAACAAAATAATTATTTATTTATAATTTTTTAAATTAACGTTAAATTACTTGCTAATAATGATACTTTAATCTGTGAAAAATTCAGCTTGGCACTAGAAGACAAATTTTGAGGTAAAGTCTTTTAAACTCAAAATGTTATATCCGTCCATTCTAAATTTTATTATCCTTCAAAATATAAAACCTGTGAGACATGTGAAAATAATATATTATTGATATTTTAATATTTAAGAATATTATGATTAGTAATATTTTACCTAAAATTAAAACTTAGTGAATTCGGCACCGTAATCAAAATTTAGTAATAAAATTAAGGAATTCACGCTTCTTTCTCTCTTCTAAAATGACCGATGTTGTTTTATGGTAATAAAATGGTGGAATACTGATTTGTGATTATTCGTATTCCTCATAATAAATTTTACAAAAATGCAATTTAACAATATCTACCATTTCTTAAATGGTTAATTTAGGCAATTATTTTTATGAACAACTTTAATACTTATTTTTAGTTATAATTTTAATAAACCAAAAATAGGATTTTATTTATTTTAAATAAATAACACGATCTGTCACGACCCCGTCAATTGATTTACACTAAATGAAACTTTCCAAAAGGCGAAAGAAATTGCAGAAATAGAAACTAGGTGACACCCCGGAAAACCAGGAAGCTTGTTAGAGCATTTATGGAAGCCTATGTTTGAACAGTCAAAGGTGGCGGTCACAGGAAAGAAAATGATTAAGCTAACCAGATGAAAATGGAATATGTATTGTAAGTAACCTACAAATCTTGAAAATAAAAAATTTTACGCACCACAAAGTTCCACAATACTTAACGTCACTCACAATTATTGTAGCCGTTTCTGTGCGCGTTTTATTCACTGTTTATTCTACTTGTTTCCACCAGACCAGAAGTATTGTAGTCGCGAAAAATATGTTGTTCCAGATTTTCACGTTTCTTAACGAATTATTATTTATCGAAGTTATCAGAACTCTAAAACATCGATTAAAAAATGTCCCGTCCGCGACCGTTGTATACTTCAAATTGTGGAGAGCTGTCAAGCTCCTTAGGTATCATTTTGAAAAATGAGGAAGCAAGCCTTAATCAATATTAATCAATTATTTAATTACTAAATACTGCTTAACAGCTTCCTAGTTATTACACTTTAATTTTAACAAACCTTATTGATTTAAATCAGCCCCTTGATAACCAGCCCATACATCACTTATAATCAGAAGTGATCATCCATTTTCCATATTTAATTTTAGCCACTATGGCAAAACAACAAAACAAAATTTAGATGGAAACGTCGGAAAATCAGAAGAAGATAACAATCAAACATTCAAAATTGATTTAAGATGTCCTATGCCTTCTTCCTTCTTCCTGCTTTTTATTTTCTTCCCTTTTTTAAGTAAACTTGTAAGCCCAATAAACCCTTAGCGAACAATTATTAAATTTAATTTACGGCAGTTACATTTATCTGTACACACAAATCCTTTTAAATAAAATGTGCACTCATCGGAAAAGCAGATGCACGATAATATTCCTGGGCTATCATTTAATAAATCGAGCATCACTTCGCAAAGTTGGATTCATCTGTCAGGATGGTATCCATTTATCGCATGATGCTTCTGTTCTTTGTCTGGTCACCATTTATTTATTTTTATTGTTTTGTGCGTCATTTAGATATTTTTTTTAGGTTTTCCAAAAAATTTTTGATAATTAGAAATCAGTATGAAGGGTTTCAAAACTTCGAAGTTCGAACAAAAAACATTTCAAATCCTTCAATTTATTGGTAAGCAAAATCTTCCAAACCTATATGCTGTTAGGCATATTAGTTTTAAAATTGTCTCTGCTTATTGACGGATGCTTTAATTTTTGCAAGAACAAAGGTTTTACTAGTTCTCACGCATGCTTTCCAAATTATATGTATGGTAAATAAAATAATGAAACATATAAGACGGGTGGGATACCTCTCTAATATTTTTCTCAAAATAATGACCGTTCATCAAATGGTTCAGGTTATTTTACGGTCACTGTATTACAAAAATAATTAGTAATGTGATTTCTGCGAGACTTTAAATATTGTCTGTAATGTCTTCAAGTTTTGGTAAGTTATCGTATTGACTGGAAGCAAGAACTGCAACAACAGTATTTGGAAACCGAACAACGAAAAATAGTCTATCAAATTATCTGTTTAAAAACCTATAAAGCGACTAGTTACTCATTTCAACCTTTTTAAAAAATTTCTAAATTTCGCTCAAATGCAAGCGTTCAATACAAAAAAAAATGAGACTCGCATCAAGATTGCCGGAATTATTTGAACAAAGGCAGGTATCTTATGACAAATTGTAACTATAGAAAGCTCCACAGAATTTGCAGGAGACTACTGATTAAATGTTGAAGCATTGATATTCGACAAAATCACCCAACTACTATCCGAGACTAACATTGGCTCAACCAAGTGAGTCCCCCTCCCGACAGTAACGCTAGCCGATTCACTCAACAAATATTCGAAGTCAAATGACCCTCCTATGCTAAGATCGTGACCGATAATATTATCAACCGGAAAGGGTTCAATAAGAACCGAAACGCGTAACATGAGATGTTGGGAGTATTTTAATTGCATGAACAATATAGGAAGCTGAGCAATAACAGCCATAAGGCTACAGAATAAAGCAAAAAGTCAATGAATTTACTCAAAGAAAATAATATTTTTGAGGAAAAACCTTCAGGTATCATTGAAACATAAAACGGATTGACAATTAGTGGTGATAATTAAAGCTCCACGTATAAAAGGATACCGTATTCAAAATCACAATTATATTTTTGTTGATTGGCATCTTAATGATCCGCAAAAAATACATGAAACCCGAAATTACCAAAAAATAATGTGAGGAAGTGATCGAGCAAATCTAATGACATAAATAATAAACCCATTCAACCCAATGTTTTTATAAGACTATGATTGGAATATGAAAACAGTTCCCAATACACCGTCACAGTTTTCAACTTATCGAAGAAACTGATTTGAAATTATAAATTTAATTACATTGCACCTATCTATGTAAACAATTATTTATTTTAAATTGAATTCGTTAGAAGTGTTTTCCTTAGGTTCGGAAAATTTAAAACCAATTTTAATTTTTATGCTCAATTAGGGTATCCCACTTGGAGTATTTAGAGGCCGAAGTAGTACGTAACAACATGTTTTAAAGATAAAAATGGTATGAAGTTCAATTAAATAGGAGCTGCATTATAATCCGAAGTTCGGCTGGTTTTAGTTGAATGAGATTTAAGCACCCCTCCTTTGAGTATAGATTTTAAGTGGTTTAATAATGAAACGTGATTGTACATTTTCTTTGAATACTGCGTTCGAATTTGCCAATAACTGTTACTTGTCCTCAAGCAACTAGGGTAGCACTAGTGAAGACATCCAATTTTTGTTTTGTGGAATGCACTAGTTAAATCACAAAATTAATTTTGTAGCTAAAGCTATCGCTAGAATATTTAATAGCGCTGACGCCACTTGACGACCGTTTCTTCCACTTAACTTATATAAGTGACTTAGTAGACTTATTTTTAGTAAAATGGTCTGTCAGCTCGCGGACATTAATTTGCCCTTTTATAGAAACTGGAGAATATGGAGCTTTCAACTGATGGGATTCGATACAGTGATCGTACAGGACTGTTTTAGGATGATGGAGCGCATAATTGAATTGTTTATTAGAAACTGTAATAAAATATTTATTTTTATGGTACTGAATACTGTTTTGCCGAAATTGGCACACATAATTTCGATTTAGTTACTGGGAATTAGAGGGTGCTAATTCCCGACAAATGCTGAATCCCGGGAGTCGGGATTGAAAATTCTTTAATCCCGGGAATTCCCGGGATCCCGGGAATTAAAAAAAAACAATTTCCTTGTCCATTCACAAAAATTGTATATAAAACTCACTAAAAACAGCAGTTTCAGTTGAAATATTTTCTTTTTTTGTTCATGGAATTATCACAAACACATTGCAATAAAAAATTTGTTAATTAGACCACACCGTTTCTTACTACAAAAGTTCGATGAATTTGAAAACAAACGTGTCGCTTCTTACTGAAGTTTACTTCAACGCCTCCAAAAAATTTGGCTAATTTGAGGCCTCCTTACCAGATTATCTATTTCTTTCGCAACCGCTGTCATGTTAAAGATGAGTTTCCTACTGCTGCCAAATCATCAGTCAAATTTTCTGATTCGAAATCATTTCAATCGGGTTTCGGTTTCTTCACTCTGTAATTCTTCGTTTTAAGCTTTAGGTTACGTGACAATTTGACAAAAATATGTATTGCCTGTCGTTATTCGTTAGACGAATAAATAGTTTGACTACACTAGATTTAGCACGACAATTAAAATTTAATTTTGTAGGTCAAGTGTTCAACTTTTAATTTTATAGGAGCCAAGTTCTTATCTGAATAGCATTAGACAAACTCAGATTGTTTAGGGTTTCACAACACAGTCACTTAATTTTAGAAAACGGATGATCTTTTTTTCTGCGCTGTTACACCTTGTTTTGCAGTCAAACAGTAAATTTAATTCTTTCCCACGGTTAGTTTTAACATGATTCTGTAATAACGAGTAATTTAAATAATTTTGCGACAATTCTATCACTTTTCAAAGCAATGTTATCAAAATAAGTAACCGGCTCGTCATCTGGCTTTAAGTTTATCTAGTCTTACTAGGTGAGTATATTTAATGTGGCGTTCAGATTACAACGTATCCCGGAATATTATTGATACATATTTACTTTTTATATTTGAATTTTTTTTAATTTTTTCCCAAATTCCCGGGAATTTTAATTTGAAAATCCCGGGAATCGGGTTTGATAAAATATGTAAAATTCCCGGGAAATGGATCCCGGGAATTCCCGGGAAGCACCCTCTACTGGGAATTAAGAAAACCTAAGCCATGCGATTTATTTAATTTTGAAAAAATAATTTTGTCATAACATTTCAGATAATTTGGTTTATTTGCTTGTATGATTTGAAATCCGCTGGTCAATCATATTACCAATTAAGACTTTAGCTAATGGTTCTTGGGTACTGTTTAAATGATAGGTCGATTGGAACATAAAAACTTATGATCTTAGTAAAATATAACCACCAAATTATGAATTCAAGTAATACGAAAAAAAATGCGACTAAATAGTTTAGCGAAATTTTGCATAGTATTAAAACAAATTTACACTAAGAAGACCGATAACTGGGCAAATATGGTAAAGGCAATTACTTTGTTCAGATTTAGAAAAAGAAATCGTTCTAATTTCTGATTTTTCGGATACAGAGCCAGATGATGATGTAGACATTAAAAATGAAAGTGCGAGCTTAGCGACGACGATGGACTAGTTGTCAACGAGGAAGAAATACTGACAGAGTAGATAGTTGACGTTAGTTCTAATGATCAGATCGATATTGAGCTCAAAAACGGATTATGTATAATCACTTCTGCTACAGTTAGCTATTTATGATGTCACAGAAGCAACGCAAATATGAGTGGAGCGGAATTTTTCAGCTTTGAATGTTCTTCGTAAAATATTTACCTACCAGGCGAATTTCGAAATAAATTTTATTAATCACAATTTCTATACATTTATTCATGTGATATTATTTATGTGTTATTATCTAACGAATACAGTTCTTTATCCCTATATATTTTGCTATTTTCTATTTATTCATTTTTTGTAACTGTTTCAAAACTCGAACCGAAATCAAACTAGGAGAAAATGGAAAAACTGGAACAGAATATGAATGAAAAAATAAATTTGGGAATCTAACTCAAGATGGAAGCAAGATGAACAACACAGATATGACGAATGCATGATGAATCATTCAGCCCCAGCTTACCATTTTGGTGACAGGTTTTTATATGGATGGCCTATGCAATGGAAATGACAGCGTATATTAAGCAATACATGCTGCCCTGCTAGGATAAAGTGGTTTTAATTTCAAGTTCGTTGTTACTACTATTTGACATTTTGTTTTAAATAAATTACAAAATTTAGAATTTAAAAAAAATAACCACAAGAAAACAAATGAACTTACACCATTATAACCAATATAGTGGGTTCCTAGCTTAATGGAAAAGATGTATCATATCGCCGAAAAGTTAGGTGGCACAGGTAATACTCATTTCGAATAGAATGATTTCAAGTGGAAATTGGGTATGTTATACTCAAACAATCCTCGTTCAGCCATGTTTCAATTTTTGTAAGTTCTGTTGATTCCAGCTATCAAACAACCAACTAGAACGATTGTTATAACCGAATACGCTGAAGTGATGCAATATTAAACCACAAAAACGCGGGACACATCATAGTTGTTAACCTAAAAAACATGGTACGCTCCAATAAAATAAATCTCTTATCCATTGAACGATAAAAACAAATTTGTGACAAAATCACAGAAGCATTTGAAAAATTTCCGCTAAGCTCACCGGAGGAAATTCGATCAGAGCATTCTTAAGAAAACCAACTTCTGCCTGTATTTTTATTCCTAGACACTCAAATTTCTACAAAACAAAACGTATGTTGCCAAGTAAAATAATTGTAATACTTTATAATGGTATCTCGTTGGTACCATTATATAAAAATAGATTTAAGCAAGTAATACACGCACTGATTATGATTAATGTCCGCGCATATGACGCGACAGTTTTATATTTCGTGTACAATGAAACCCCGTATACAATTATGAATTTACAATATTAACATGGACAATTATTTTACGTTAATATTTTTCACCACTCAATTACGCACGCACTGAGTTTATAAATTAACTTTGATTTTTATTACTAAAAATTTTGATATGCCGGATTTAACAATATTTCGACCGTGTTCACAAAAATTAGAATCTTCAATGTTTTTTCGACGAGAATCAAAAACGATGTGTATTAAGCGAAAAAACCATTCGGCATTTTTTTACGAATGTGCGGTGTAAAGTGCGGAGTGTGGACGTGCGCATATTGTGGCTATGAACGAGTGATGAAATTGAATTGAATGATGAGTGAGTCGCTACAGGACTCCCCCGCGAGTGATTGCCCCTCCCTAGGGAATGATTGTAGGAGTGGAAGCTATACGGACGGTTTTATGTGTTCGATGGCTTGATATTTGATCAGCCGAACAGAGAATTCCGTATGCCGGTTTGAGTCGATCGATTGAAACATTATGGTTTTTACCATTAATCGATACGACGAATTGTTTCCGAAGGCGTCGAATGACTTTAAATGGACCTTCGTAGGGAGGAGATAATCCCGTGCGAACCTTGTCTGTTCTAATGAAAACAAAATCACAGTTATCGAGTGATTTCGGAACAAAAACGTCATCTTGCTTGGATTGACGGGTTGATTTTGGTATAAGGTTGCGCATGGTTTGTCGCAGTTGGTCGATGATTGTGTCGGAAGTTGGAATTGGTGAAGGAGGATTATCGATAAAGAACTCACCGGGTAGCTTGATGGTTTGTCCGTAAACCATTTCAGCTGGTGAGCACTTGAGATCTTCTTTCACTGTTGCTCGGATTCCAAGAAGGATGATTGGAATTTCCGAGCTCCAATTAATTGTGTTGCCTCTGGCCATTAATGCGGCTTTAAGTTGCCGATGGAAGCGTTCGACCATGTCATTGACTTGCGGATGATAAGCCGTTGTGCGTATCCGATGAGATCCGAGGAGTTTCGTTAACTCTGAGAAAAGCTTTGACTCGAATTGCGTTCCCTGATCAGTGGTGATGTGAATGGGCACGCCGAATCGTGATACGTAATTGTTTACAAAAGTGGTGGCAATGGTTGCCGCTGACATGTTTGTCATACAGTATGCTTCGGGCCAGCGAGTGAAACGATCGACACAGGTGAGTAGATATGAATATCCATTAGACGGAGGGAGTGGACCTACAATGTCTATATGGATATGCTCGAATCGACCAGGTGGAATGTCAAATTGTCCGTGAGGTGATTTTGTGTGCCGTTGGACTTTGGCACGTTGGCAGGATAAACAAGACTGAGCCCAATTGCCTACGTCTTTGTTCATGTTAGGCCAGAAATAGCGAGCAGTAATCAATTTGCGTGTTGCACGGACTCCAGGATGCGAAATGTTATGTAATGTGTCGAAGATGGTTCGACGTAGTGATTCTGCGATGTATGGGCGGTTGTACCCAGTAGATGTTTCGCAGACGATTTCGAGGCCCGGTAGTTTACAAAGTTCTAGTTTCATTGATGAACTAGTGGGACATTCGGAACCAGAAAGTAAATTCTGAAGTTCTAGGTCGGCTTTTTGTGTGTTTACTATTTTGTTTAAGTCGATGTGTGTCTCGACTGTGGCCATTTCGTTGTCAGTAGTGCGGGAAAGCGTATCCGCGACAACGTTGTCATGTCCGTGAACATGCTGGATGTCCGTTGTGAATTGACTAATATAATCCAAGTGGTGAGATTGCCTTGGATTACGTTCAGTTTTTGACTGAATTGCTCGTGTCAGAGGCTTGTGGTCGGTATATATTGTGAAGTTCCGACCCTCAACAAAATATCTGGAGTGTTTGACTGCCAGATATATTGCGAGTAATTCCCGATCGAATGCGGAATATTTCTTTTCGGCATCCGAGAGTTTCTTGGAGAAGAATCCCAGTGGTTCCCAACACTCGTTATTGTACTGTTGTAGTACAGCACCGACAGCAGTGTTTGATGCGTCAGTGGTTATGCTGAGCTTTGAGTCGCTCAGTGGGTGTGCCAGAAGTGTTATCTGGGCCAATTCAGCTTTAAGTGACGTGAATGCTTGTTGACATTCGTCAGGCCAAGTGAAGTTCTTGGCTGTCTTGGGCTTTTTGAGTAAAGCTGCCAAGTGGCTGTGAATTGGTGCGAGTGTTTGAGCGAGTTTTGGTATGAATCGGTGGTAGTAATTTACCATGCCGACAAACCGCTGTATACTTTTTATTGAAGTAGGAGCTGGGAATTCCCTAATGGCGTTAATTCGTTCTTCAGACGGCAGAATACCATTAGGGGTTATCTTGTGGCTGAGGAAGTCAAGAGTGGATACGCCAAAGACGCATTTTGAGCTCTTGATATGAACGTCAAACTGTGTTAACCTGTGGAAGAGTTGTTCCAAGTGCAGTTTGTGTTGTTCCTCAGATTGTGAAGCCACAAGAATGTCGTCGATGTAGACGAACACGAAGTCTAAATCACGAACGACTTCGTTCATGAAACGCTGAAACGTTTGAGCGGCATTGCGTAAACCGAATGGCATTCGGGTGAATTCGAATAGGCCAAACGGTGTTGTGATCGCCGTTTTGTAAACGTCTTCAGGTGCGACGGGAATTAGATGGTAAGCCCTGACAAGATCGATTTTTGAAAAAATTTTGCAACCATGCAAGTGCATGGAGAAATTTTGTATGTGGGGTATCGGATAACGATCAGGTGTTGTCACCGTGTTTAATCGCCGATAATCCCCACATGGTCGCCAATCGTGATCTTTTTTTTTAACCATATGGAGCGGACAAGAGACGGGAGATGCTGATGGCCGGCAAATCCCTAATTCCACCATGTGTTGGAATTCTGTGTGTGCGGCTTTGTGGCGGACCTGATCTAGTCGGCGTGGTCTTGACACAGGCAGATGGCCTGCTGTGACAATATGGTAGACCACGTTGTGCTGGACTGGCAAGTTGTAGTTAGGCTCTGCTGTTAAAGAAGGAAACTTCTTGAGCAAAATGCCGTAGCCATTGTCGATTGTGAAGTGGATCGGTGTTGGTGTGTCGACGCAAACCATTGTGGCATTGATTGACAGCTTTGTCGCTGAATCAACCAGCCGTTTATTTCTGAGATCGACAAGGAGTCCGAATTTACACAAGAAATCGGCGCCAATGATCGGACGATTCACAGCAGCTAAGATGAAAGCATGTGTGAATGTTCTTTTTAGTCCGAGATCCACCTTAAGCAATTTTGTGCCGTAGGTGTTAATTGGTGTGCCATTGGCGGCCGACAGGACTAGATTAGGGTTTCGTTTTGTAAATGAAAACGAGTTTTTATAGTATTGGGCTGGAATAACCGAAAGGTCAGCGCCAGTATCTATTAGGTAAGTCAATTTATTGGTTTTGTCGTATAGGTGTAGTCGGGTGGACGATAGGGTGTGTGACGTTGTCGTCAGTACCCGATTGATTATTGGTTTTTTGATTGTTGTTGCACAACGTCGACGTCCATGCTAGACGTGGAAGGGATTTGCCGAAAATTACATGGAAGAGTACACCTCCTCGCAGCGGTACCGTATTTGTTATGATACCAGCATATGCCTTGTTGGCGGTTGATGCTAGGGCTGCGATTCGTTGAACTGCCGCGGTATCCGGAACGCGGCGAAAAACGTCGACCCCTCGAACGGCTACGGTTCTTAACCATTTCGTTTAACCGTGCCTCAATATTTGCAAGGCGAGATTCTATTGAGTTGTTTGATGTACCAGCTATGAGTGGTGGACGATCTGCGCCGCGACCGAGGAGCGTGCGGTTACTCGGGCTCGATTGTCTGGTGACGGCGGAAATGATGGCTGTTGATGACATCGCGTCGTAAAGTTTATCGGCCATTGCAGCTAGATCTTCGATTTTTCGTGTATCTGGTTGTGCCAGTAGTAAAATCTTGATAATTTCCGGCATCTTGCGAATCCATAATGATTTTATTGTTTGTTCGGGGAACGATTTTCCGGCTAGACTCTTGATGTGGCGGAGCGCATCCGATGGCCGCCTGTCTCCTAAGTCTTGGCCCGATATTAATGTCTCTAATTTCTTTTCATCGGAGGGAGTTAGACGATTGAGAATGGTTGCCTTAAGTGAATTGTACATTTCTGTGGCAGGTGGCTCTGCCAACATATCGGATATGATGTCGCTCGCTTGAGGAGACAGGGCCGACAGAACATGTAAAAATTTCTCTTTATCTTTTGTGATCCCCATCAGCTCAAATTGCAACTCCGCCACTCCGAACCAATTCTTTGGGTTTTCTACCCAGAATTGTTGCAACTTGAGTGCGCGTGAGACGGCCTCAACTTCGTGTTTCGTCTCGGGCGCGTCCATGCTCTCGTCAGTTTTATCGGTATTTGGCATTCTTTTATAATGCACGTGATCTCAACAAGCCAAAGAAAATGTTTGTACTTTGATATCCGGAAGTGAGAGGAGAGAAAAAAAAATAATAAGAAAAACAATAATACGTATAGCCGACAAATGAAAGTCCAATTTTTAGACGACGGGTAAAGAAATGCGACGGAAATAACGATGCTAAATAATGCGGAATGGTTACCGTGTAATGACAAGAGAAAAGGAAAAAAAATAAATAAATAAATAAATGAAAACAATATATATGCAGTGAATTCTGTTCACCGACGAGACGTCCCCCAAATACGGGACGAGCCGTCACCTTCGTCTTGCGGCAACTCTTGTCGGATTTTAGTGTGAAGAGAAACACAATTAAAGGGAATTATAGTTTGCGGAACGTAAAAATATGATTAATAATAAATGCGATTCTAATTATGTGACGACAAAACGACCAATAAACCAAGCAAAATACCTAATTAACTGCTCGAAAAATTCGAGAAAATTGACCCGTATTGGTGGTGAAAAATTTACAATTTAGTAAAGAAATTGAAATATTTTAAATTGAATATAATATGATTTTTTAAACAAATATGATATTTAGTAAGAAAAAAAAAAAAATTTTTTTTTTTTTTTTTTAATTCAAAAAAAAAAAACTTAGCTTTTTCTGGATGTTGGACGTTGCACCACGTGTGTAGGTGTTTGGTCATCAATTGTTGCACCACGTGTGTAGGTGTTTGGTCATCAAATGTTGTACCACTTTGTGTAGGTGTATTTACATCCAATTCAAGTGATAAATTGCAACACCAATTGACAGTTCCACGGAATATAATTAATTTGATGTACAGTTTGTATTTGTATTTATGCTGCGCTATAGTAGATTCTAATATGTAACGTTGTGCCTTGTTGTTCCAATCTATGAGGCGTTTGTTGTTGTTTGCAAATAAAAATATTTGTGATATGATTTCGTTTGGCGTTTTGTTGTTTTAATTTCACTGTTGTCTAATTTTGTCCCGTTTCACTCGTTGTTATGGTTTATCCGTGACGATTCTCGTTAATTATTTTTTTTGCAAAAAAAAAAAAAAAATACTCGTTGATGGACGGTGTACATGAATAATATGAAGAAAATGTATTTGTTATAGTTATTTGTATGTTTAATTTGCGCGTTTTTTTATTTAAAAAAAAATTAATGCATACCCTGTGCTTGATACGAGTTATCGTATCAAGCGTAGTAGAAATTCCGTTTGTAAAATGGTATTTTAATATCTTGACGATTTATTTTCCATCGATTTCACGATTTTTTTTTTAAATTTTTATGAAATTGAAATAAAATCACTTGTTTCGCCCAACACAAAAATTTATTGGATAAAAATGGCGATTATGTTGTGCTTTAGATATCCATTTTACAACAACAAAATACATGCGTATGTGAAAAAAAAAAATTTTAGACGCGCACAGACTGACACTAAACTTTGAAAACAAAATGTTTTAATTTTTTAATATTTTTTTTCTTTGTATACGGGAAAATGTTCTTATCCCTAAAAAGGGCGTCGTGTGGTCACCAAATATAATGGTATCTCGTTGGTACCATTATATAAAAATAGATTTAAGCAAGTAATACACGCACTGATTATGATTAATGTCCGCGCATATGGCGCGACAGTTTTATATTTCGTGTACAATGAAACCCCGTATACAATTATGAATTTACAATATTAACATGGACAATTATTTTACGTTAATATTTTTCACCACTCAATTACGCACGCACAGAGTTTATAAATTAACTTTGATTTTTATTACTAAAAATTTTGATATGCCGGATTTAACAATATTTCGACCGTGTTCACAAAAATTAGAATCTTCAATGTTTTTTCGACGAGAATCAAAAACGATGTGTATTAAGCGAAAAAACCATTCGGCATTTTTTTGTAATGTAATTTGAAGCGGATGAATGAAATGAAAAGTAAAAATGAATTTGTTTGTTTTGGTTTATCTGCGCTGAAGTAGTGTTTGAATGAAATGAATTGTGTGCTGTGTTTATGTAGGTAAAGTGCGGAGTGTGGACGTGCGCATATTGTGGCTATGAACGAGTGATGAAATTGAATTGAATGATGAGTGAGTCGCTACAACTTACTTACATAAGGTAAGGTAATAAACTTTACAAAACAATTTACTCGCCAAAGACAGAGCTAATGACCAAAATTATATTTTTCGTTAAAATTTATTGTACAGACTCTCTTGATCTGTACAATAAATTTAAGGCTGAACAGTTTAGCCTTATAATAATCGAAACAGTTGAACTAAAAAAAAATATCGACTTCAAATAAAATCCTTACAATAATTTGTTTGATATACAATTTTAGAAATTTAACCCGGAGTTGTTCGATAGAACGATCGCATTTTTAGGTGCACTAACATGGATACAGCATTTTTATAGTGAAAATGCTTGCTTGAGGTTTTTAAAAATCGGTCTATATTCGAAAACGTATTTTAGAATTCCTTATTAAAATCTAAAGTTTACATTATTGCATCTCACACGTGATGATATTCCTTCCTTATTGTTTCGAAAACATAAATTCTTCTGGTAACATAATACTAATGTACCTTACCAACATTAAAAATAAATAAAATAGTTTTAAATATTTTTGCAGGCATTGTATAAATAAATATTATGTCATCGTCTCTCTCTCTGACAACCATAGGTTATTAAGTCAAAGTTCATTTTTCTTGTTTAATTTTGTCTTGTCACTTATAATGTTAAACGTTCATAAATTGTTTCATTAAATTTTGTATTGTCTCTGTTTGTACAATATCTTTTAATTATTCCTTAGATAATTAGAATAAATTGTTTTTTGTATGTATTTGGAATATTTATTTGGTATGTAGTGGTATGCCATTTCAAGGTAAAAATGTTAAGTTTAGAAATAATCGCTTTCGTAAATAAATAATAAAACATAATTCACTGTGCCGTCTTCAAGTTGACATTCTATTTAGCTTATATGCGGGTATATAGGAAGAACATTCATCATCGAACCAAAAATAAATTGCCATTTTCATCTACACATACTTCTTTTGTTATATAGTTCACGTGACATAATTTTAAAAAATAAATAATATTAAAATATAGTATTCGGTTGAAGTCGCTCTCCTAAAAAATTCTACTAACACCTACGTATATGAAAAACCATTTTCTGAATATATTCTGTATACACCAACGTTTGTTACATGCAAAATAAAACGAAACCATTTATCATTATTTTACCATAACACGCGTTTAAAAAGTTATCTTTTTTCGGTGATATGCGGGCCCACGCAGCTTGATAAAAAATAAAAAATAAACAGAAATCTTTGCGCGCCATCAAAAAATGTTATCTCAAATCTCGTACATATGAAAAAAACAATATTTTATTTATAATTTATTCATTGTTACTGTTATTTTCGAAAAAGTTTTAAATATTTTAAACTTTTAACTTTTCTTTTGCTACTTTGCATTTTTCATTCGTTCATTATACAAATTTCATCTACAGCAAGTCTATATTACGATATTAAATAATACAAAACCAAATAGAACAAAAACCTTTTTTCTCCTTGATTCCTTTATAGTAGCATATATAAGAAAAAAAATTGTTTTTCCTCTCGATGATGCAAAAGTAAATGAAAATTTTAAAGAAAAACATTAAAAAAGTTTTTCAATTTTCTACAAACAAAAAAAAAACAAAAGAAAGACGCTTTTTTGTTACAATGGAAAAATGAATGAATGAAAAGTGGAAAATTGCATATCGAATGAAATAATTTTAATTTAAAATACCTTCTGAAGGTGAAATACAATTTTTAATACGGAGAATTTGTTAAATGGAGCGTTTTGAAATTTAAGAAAATTCGATTTAATACAAACAATAAGGTTTTAATTTTGCGAACCCTATTTTACGGGAATTTGTTAACAAAAGAGGTATAGCGGTAGCAGAGTGCCGATGGAAAAATATCGGCATGGCTTAACTATCAAAATCGGGTTGTCAAAAATAATAATTAATTTATCCATAAAAACCGATCTTACAACAATGCTGGCTACGTTACACGAACGATTAATCGCAGTCAAAGAGGCTGCGGAACAAAACTAATAAAAAATTATTGTGCAATTTTATATGGATACCTTGACGAAAGCTGTGCACATATCGATATATAGAAGCAGCAAAAAAATCAATTTTTATAAGTAGAAATATTCCAAACCAATCTTAAACAATTATTTTAACAATGAATATCTTTTAAAATTTTTCCGAACCCCCAAAATAAATTCATTTAACTAACCATTAAAAAAAAATACGCTGATAGTCGCTATATTACAATTCGCCATCTTTATTTTTAATATTCGTTTAAATTTGTTTTTTTTTTAAATTGTGCAAACTGTGTTTAGCGCAGATCATACTGTATGGTATTTTTATTATGTCAACAATATTTATCTGGCGGATCCACACTTCGGTGGATCTCAATTATTTCAGTAGGTCAAATCAAAATGTCTGATAATTTAAGACCTGTATTGCAAAATACATACGTACCTTATTGGGTTGGGTAATTTGCTGAAGAACAAGAAACAAACAAGTTTCTTCAAAGATTCTGGGAAACAGAAACCTGTGAACCAGCCGATGCTACTTTAACTCATTAAGAAGAAAACTGTGAACAGCACTTCAAGGACACTGTTGCCCGAGATTTCGAAGGTAAGTTTATTGTTTCATTACCATTGTTAAAGTCACCGTCGAGTTTAGGTAATTCCCGTACTATGGCAAACGTTTTTTCAGTTTAGAGCCAGACTAATCTAAAATATTCCCTTGAGGCAGGAATATAGCCAATTTCTCGATGAATATAAAACTCTTGGACACAAGAGAGCTATTGACAAAGAAAACATTGCTGACCATCATTATTATATGCCGCACCATTATGTATTGAAGCTACGGTTGATCATAAAACTAGTTCAAAGAAATTAATTTCCGAGCGAACTAGGGATGCTGGAATCTAAAAAGCCATTTCAAAACAAAAAACATCAAAACAGCTTATCCATTTTTCTAGATGACGAAAATGTAATTAGAGTTGGCGGACGACTACAACTTTCCGCAATTTCTTATAGTTCCGAACCTGTTACCATTCAAGCATTTTTACACTTACCCTTCTAAATTACTTTCATATGAAACATTTACATGCAGGTTCACAAGCGTTACTCGCTATAAGGAGGACGGCTTATCCGAAGGGAGTTTCGGAGTTGTATTTGATCGTGTGTTCGTGAAATCGTTGGTAATTTACCTGTAGAACGCATCAAATGTTCACCACATTTTCTAATGTTCGCGTGGACCATTGTGGCTAGTTTATATGCATTTCAAAATAAGAGAGAAGGCTTCTAAGAAGGGATATATATCCATATTCGTTTGTTTTGCAGTTAAGGCGGTGCATCTCGAGCTGATGACAGAGGTAACAACCACTGAAGTTAATAATGAACTATGAAGATTTATGACAGTTAGAGGATTGTGCTCTAATATATTTTCCGACAATCGCACCTAATTTGTCGGAGCCAACTCCGAATTAAATGAATTATTTAAATTTTTCTTCGCAGAAACATAACGACGACACTTCGCTCTACCTGCTTCACCAAATTTTGGGGGTTATACGAGGCAGCGGTGAAATCTGCGAAATTCCTCTTTGACGAGCTCAATACCGCCATAAAACAAATAGAAGCCATGTTGAATTCGAGGCTATTAACTCCAAATTCGTCAAATCCAGATGACTTCACAGCTGTTACACCCGGTCAGTTTCTTATTGGCAGACCATTAACTGCGACCGTTGAGCCGAATATTGAAGGCGAAAACATTTCAACGTTAAGAAGGTTGGTCAAGTGGTCTAATGGGTATCTGGCAGAACTTCATCATCGTCGGAAGTGGAAGTCGAAGAAACGAAATGTAGTGATTGGAGAATTAGTAGTTCTGAAGATTGAGAAACTTTCACCACTAAAATGGTGACTTGGGCGAATCATTACTATTCATCGTGGTCAGGATGGAAATGTAATAGTTGTCACTCTCAAGACTATTCAAGAATAGGTTAAACGGGCTACATCAAAGGTCTGCCCACTGCCGATCAGTTATGGTGGTAATACAGAATTAAAAGCAAAAGTCTTTCAAGGCGGGAAGGATGTTGACGCAACACAAAGCAACACCAATCAACACACATCATAAATCTGAAAACTAAATAAAAGTAAAACAATTTCGTTTCTTATAAACATTTTAAAACAAACATAATCTATCTTTTAAATCCGCAGGAAAACGAAAAGAGTTTTTTGGCCATAATTCTAAAATTTTCTAGACTTTAATCGAATAATCCTGAAAAATATTAAATTGACAAAAATAAAGTTCCCGTTTTCAAAGCCATTAGTGCTTTCATTTCGGCTGACAAAAAATATATTTTTTGGGTAATGATACCATTAAAGACGATTGGTTATCCTAGATCTTAAAACTAAACTAACAGGATTTTTTTAAATTCTTGGTGCCATTTAGATTTTGTACTGGATACATTGATGTTATTGTCAACGTATCATGTGCCGGTAGGGTAGCAGCTAAATCCAATTTCATAAATATCTACTGTTTGGAATGATAGAAAGCAAATGATTACTTTTCTACGGAATTAGTCGAGGGTAAACATTTTAGTTTTATTTCGACCGTTTTAATTTTATCGGATTCCATATAAATAGTACCTTGCAGATAACACTAAATATTTGAATGCCGTTTAGTTTTCTCAAAATATTCCTCACACGATATTCATTTTGAATTAATCGACATTCCAGGTGGTATTTCTGTTTGTGGTGGCTCAGGCAATTAGAAAGTAATTTTGGGTGTACACAGATTCTTAAACGGTGTCGACGATATTATCATAAACTGCATATTGTGAACTGTTGTTGCTTGTATTACTTCTCTCTAAGGTTTTTTTTCTAGAACATGGAATTGAGCTGTTAGACAATTTTGAGTTGGTATTAGAGGTAGCATGCAAATTTATATGACACGTCTTTAGCCATGTCTAAACACAAAATCAAAGACCTGGCTGAAGGGTAGCGGGGCTTTGTCAACCTTTGAAACTTTGAAGTTGCGATTTTTTTTTTTTTAACAATTTCCTTGAGGCATTTTGAAATTTTAATACATTTTAATTTAGTATTAATACTAAATTATTACTAAACTATAAATTATTAGGGTGTTGGGTCGTATCAGCGTACTCGCGTTCTTTATTGCGATCTCATCATTGTAGAACAAACGTATGTGCTATTTCATTTTTTCCGGGAGAGTGATGAATGCATGTAGAAATAGAATGATGTTTTATGCGGGCATGCTGAGATCCCAATAGAGAAAGCGTAATTCAAAAATCGAAACAGTATACAATTTTATTCTGGAATAGAGAGACATGAACACTATCGAACATCGAAAAAAGTGATGTCAGAACATCCCAGCACAGATGAATTTTTACTGGAATCTTCTATTCATTATTCCAGAACTAGCAACTTCAAAACGGCAGCAACCGTACTAAGAAAAACTTCACGTGAAAAAAAAAAACTGAATCAGGTACAATGGTGTACTTTAAAAGTGATTTTATTTATTTATAATTTAATGTGTGCGCTACGAATGACTTTCTATTACTCTACATATTTTTTTAGTAATTTACCAAAGTTAATTTAATTTAACGAACTTACTTAACGAAACTTAGTAAACTTTACCCACTGAACCCTAAAACCCAAAGCTCATTTTATTTAGTTCAACTTTTAACAGTGTACATGAATAATTCCACTGCATGCAACCAATTAAATTGACACTATATTCGTAAACATGAAAATTAATTGTAAACCATTATACAATACAAAGATAAGTATATATTTGTTTGTAATTCATAATAATTCTTAACTTAAATATATTTTTGTTTGTTTTTGTTTTTGGTTTTACAGTTGATACGGCGAAACAACATAACTGCTCTGATTACATTTACAAACTCCAACAACAGGTGTATAGAAAACGTAGCTTGCCTACTTAACAAATATTTGGTGACAAATTATATGCGATTTCTGATAATTGCTTTGGAAAAAACTAAAATAATTTTGAAATTTTCTTAATGATTTAATAACAAATTTCACGATAAATATGAGATGAGGGATGTAATCGGTGCTATTGATGGTGTCCAAATGTCTATTCTTGCTCCAACACTAAATTCAGTCAAGGCACCTGGCAATTTATACATTTGCCGAAAAGGATATCACAGCATAAATTTGTTTTTTTTATAAAAATACTTTTAAATTTAAGTGTTGTTACTCTGATATGAAAATTATATATGCTGACGCATAGTTCCCAGGGTCAGTACATGATTCGGCGATATGTAAAACGCCACAATTGTGAAATCTCCTTTCAAATAGGTATACTTCGGTTGACCCTCAAATGGGATTAATCATTGGTAAATATCAATTTTAAAATATGTAGCAATTATTTAAAGTTGATTCTGGATTTCTATTGGAGCGATTAAATGGCTTCTTATTCCAAACGCCAATCCATCGACTGATACTGAAAGTAGTTTTAAATCGAAATTTAATACGAGAATAAACTGTGTCAAACGCTGCTTTGGGGTAAGAAAAGGTAGATTTAAATGTTTGTTACGACATCGAACAGTATTCTCCCAAGAATGCTTCTCTGAACAAAGAATTGTTAAACGAAATATCGAAAATCTCCATTAATAGAAATTAATGGCGCAATTCATTATATTTTATAAAATATTAAAGTAACAGTTAAACTTTCTATAAATAAATATTTTCATTTATAAAAATAAAATAATTCACTTTTTTCCCAATGTCGTGAACCATTAGGATAATGTTTAGTACCATGCAGAATTTGGACTTATCTTCTTCCGCTTTTTAGGCGAATTCCATGAATTTTCTATCTGAAATTACAAAAGTTAAAAGTCAAAATAATAAAATGAAAACTTAGTCAAATTACCAGCTGCAGTAAGCCGGCCAGTGACAACTTCTGAGTTTGCACCTCTTCTATCCTGCTCAGTTTTTTAGGAGATATTTAATTAACATACGGGCACGTGCCCTCTAAGGGGCTTTTGATTTGAACTTCGGGGGACGTAAGATCCGGGAGAAACTATACCTACTAAAAGAAAAATAATTACACTATTTTGTTATGCAAGATTATGTAATTGCAAAATTTTAAAATGCAATATTTTATATCGATCCCAGAAAAGCATTTCACTAAATATTTGTTATTTCACTATAAAATAATCAAAATAATTATTTCGGAAAACAATTTATAAGAAAAGTAAGTAAGTAAGAATTTTATACGGTAAGAATTCTAAAAACAAGATTGAACGGCAAAACAAGATTTTGTCTTGCAGGCAAATACCCCGATCCCCTCAAAATGCCAATAAAATTAATTTTTTGCATTTATTTTAAACAAAATATTTTTTCTGGATTGCTTTTCCGGTAATTTCTAGATTTTTCGGAATTTTTTTTTAGATTTTTCTTTTCAACTATTCTTGGTTTTAAAATTTCTGGATTTTTTTCCAGGCAAATAAAGTGATCCCATTAATTAATTATAAAAAAAAAGAACAGAAATAAATTTGTTTTTTCAACAAAATTCGATCACCTTAATATGATACAAGCACAGGATTTATTAGCACGTATTTTCAATTTATTTAAATTATTTTACATTAACAAATAAATTCAATCGTTTTAAATATTCATTTCAATCAATTAAGTGAAGGAAAAATTCATGAAAATTCGGCCTTTCGACATTCGGCCTTTCGACACAGTCGGCCTTTCGCCTCATTCGGCCTTTCGACACATTCGACAATTCGACCCTTCGGCCTTTCGACCCATTCAGCCTTTCGGCGTTCGGCCTTTCGATATTCGGCCTTCCGACATTCGGCATTTCAACATCGAACGATCAGTCACAAAACCAAAAGTAATTCTATTAAAAAATGCTTTGACTTGAATGCCTATTTAGTTTTTTGATTGAAATTCCATCTGTAAAGGCATTTCAGTCTAAAACTATTTTGTCTGAGTTGCCTTTTAATTTTTGGCTGAAATTCCTTTCTGTTTTTGACTGAACTGCTTTGGATGGGGCTCCGGAGCCAACATATAGGTCTACGAAGGTATTTCAGTCCAAAAAAACCAACCAAACAAAAGGTATTCCAGTTCAAATATTTGTGACTAAAATACCTTTCAAAAAGGTTGTTCAGTCCAAAAATACAAAGGGCATTTCAGTCAATCTGTTTTCTGACCGGATTAGCTTTGTTTTCGACTGAAGTTCCTTTTTAAAAGGAATTTTAGTCATAATATTTGTTTGGGAAATTTTATGACTGAAATTTTCTAAACAAAAAACAAATTTTTTTTTTCACTTTTTATTTAAAATTTAATCCAAAATATAATTTCCTGAGTTAGTTACAGCTGTCTGCCAACGTTCTGGCAGCTTATCTAACTCCCTGGAAAAGAAATCCTCAGTTTTGGAGGCAAAGTATTCCATTTATAAATTCATTTCCATCAAGAAGGAAGGTGGTGCAATATCAGTAGAATATGGTGTCTGAGGTAAAATTTCCCAACCCAAATCTGCAATTTTTTGTGATTATTTTTTTTTTGCCACGTGTCGTCTAGCGTTGTCGTGATAAAGAATTACACCCTTTCTGTTGGCCAAAGATGGACGTTTACGTTGAATTTCTTTACTCAAAACATCGAGTTGCGACAGTAACGATCAGCATTGACCCTTTCATTTTCTTTCAGCAACTCATAGTGCACTATAACCTTGTGGTCTAACCAACAATATAACATAACCTTCTTCTGATGTACGCCACCTTTGAAAGTGGAGGGTGGTGTCTTCCCTTAATAAACATATGCCCTTTTTTTATACACTATCCACTTTTCATCTCCAGTCACCAAGTTGTCCAAAAACGGTTCCCTTTTGTGACGAGTAAGATTTGAAGAACATATCAAGTTTCTGTCCTTTAAATTTTTTTCGCTTAATTCGTGTGGCATCCAAACAGAGAGTTTGGACGCGAAATCAAGCCTTTTAATGTAATCCAAAGCAGTAGTCTGATGAATTCCAAACTTGAAGCCTACTTCTGCGGAAGTTAAGTTGCGATTTGCCCTGATCATACTTCGTAGCACTTCGTCATCGACATCTGACGGACTTCCTGATCTGGGTTCATCTTTAAAAAAAATCACCTGAACGAAATTTGGCAAACCATCTTTGGCATGTTCGAGCTATTACTGCCTCTTCCCCAAACACGTCACACAATTTTTTTTTTGCCTCCATCGCATTATTTCCTTTCCGGGACTCATCCAACATACAATGTCTTAAGTTCACTTTTTATTCACTCATATTGATAGTTTTAAAAGTTTAAAAATACTGACCAAAATACGAAGAAATATCTATAAATCATGAATCATGTACTAACCTAACTGTTTAAGCCGGTTTCAGTCAGTTCAAAATTCTTGATAAGGATCTTCAACGCATAAAAGTGCACGTGTTCAAAAATGACAGAACTTTCCCTTATGCCTAATATTTTTGTAGTTTGCTCGTCGACCTGATGAGACTTTAACCAACATAAATGAACTCAAGGAGGATTCTCATGTTTTGAGAGTCGATACATTATAGACTCTGCGGTAAAGTAAATGGGGACCGGGGGTAATGATATTTCCACTTTTTCCTCATTCTACTTCATATATTATGAGTAATTGGCATCTGTATATTCTATGATAAAGGCAAAAAATCATTTTCAATCAGAATTTTATCGCACAAACTAAATTAGTTAAATCACTTGACTGCAATTGTATTCAGTTAAAACAATAAAACTAATTTGGTTAAATGAACTGGCAAGAATCCTATTCGGTTGGAGAAAGCAAATGAATGCGGTTGTGTCAACTAATTGTGATTATGTATAGTTACCGAAATAGAAGAATCTTCTATCTTTGATTACTTCTAGTTAAGCCACGAAGATTATTCAAGAAGAATAGAAGATTTCTTTGAATCGAATTGACAATCTAACTGAGGATTTGCTGTTTTGTTCCAAAATCGGGCATTATATTATATCCAACCTGTCTCTGTAATAATACGCTAAAAAATTCAAAACAATAAATTGTATCCGAAAATTTTTAAATTTTGAAATACTTCATTAAAAAGTTAACAGTTTCCTAAATTCGTTAATATGAAATTTTGTATATTAATTTTCAGCTTATCAAATATGCCTAGTCAAACTAAACTTTGTATTTATATAAATGTTGTTCTAATAGGCGAATATAAAAAATGGAGGTGTGGCCAACACACGACTTTCTTTCACGAACAGCGAATTTTGAAAAACTTTTATAATTCAAATTTCCCGCAAACTTAATTAAGATTGTTTTTATTATTTCATGTTTTCTGTAAATTGTATATTTTTGAAATATTTGCAAAATAAATTTTCTGTTTTACGGAATCTGGGAGCTGGGAACTGGGACCCCAAAATTTATGTAAAAAGTTTAAACATGAAGTTGCAGTTTGATTGCTTAAACCATTTGGACTACAAATTGACAGTCATAGGTACCAACAGACACCACTTCAAAACTCAATTTTTTGAACTCATTAGTACACACATAAAAGAAATAAAAGGTGATATTTATGAATTTAAATTTTTTCTTTTAATTTTTTGGAATTTGTATTAGTAATTTTTTGTAAATCTTATACTTTTTAAAATATGTGCAAAACACATTTTCTGGCCGAGAGTGGCCACTTCCGGTTGATCGATTTGGCAAATTAACATACATGTAGGCTAAATATTTTTATAACATACAGTACGTCACTGAAGTGTGCAAATTAATTATAATTAGCATAATTGGGCTAATACACACAATAATTAAAATGACAAATGCAAGAACTGCTGTAACTCCCTGTAAAAAAGTGTGGAGGGGGGGGGGGGGCAGGAGTTGCGAAATATTTTTGCAATTATAAAACGATATATATACTTAAGTATTACAAACCCTAATAAGTCGTTAAAAAAGTTAAGAAACATGAAAAAATGATCCACATTCAATTATGTAATATTTGCATTAAAAACCGGAAGTATGTCACTGTAGTGTGCAAATTAATTATAATTAGCATAATTAGGCTATATATACATATATATTTATGTGTTGGCAAAACAATATTTAATTTTTTTTTTATAAAATTTTTAAATTTTTTTTAAATTTTTTTTTTAAATTTTTAATTTTAATTTTTTTAATTTTTAATTTGTTTATTTTTATTTATTTTTTATTTTTGGAAACATTTTGTATTAGTAATTTTTTGTAAACCTTATACTTTTTAAGATATTTGCAAAACAAATTTTCTGGCCCAAGGGAGTGGCCACTTCCGGTGGACCGATTTGAAGTAAAATTCACTGGGACCTCCCAATTTATCCAAAAAGCTTAAATCTGAAGTTTCAGTTCGATTGGTTAAGCCATCTGGGCTGTAGAGAGGACACAGACTGACAGACAGACAGACGGACAGACAGACGGACAGACAGACGGACTGACAGACAGACATCATTTCGAAACCCACTTTTTCGGACTCAGGGGACCTCAAAACAGATAAATCTTCAATAATCTCAAGGTCGAAAATTTTCATGATTACTATACTTTATTTTACTTACGTAAAAGAAAGTAACAAGATATAGAAAAAAATCTTAATTAAATAAAAAAAGTAATAATAATTATTGTAGATGAGAGGCGTTGGTGTTTGTTTGTAATGATAATTGAGCAAAAATCGCCCAGGTTTGTTAACATTTAGCCAATGTTAAGCCAGCTTAACAGTGATATCGAATATAACTATTTGATAATGGTATGCCCTAATAAACTCGAACAGCCTTGTGTGAATTTAACGTGGCAGTAACGAATAATCCCATATATTGAACGGGATGATTGCTTCCGTACAAATGTTTAACCTGTTTTAAAACTACTTGAATCATATTTCATTTCCATTTTTTAAAAAATATAAAACTTATGAATAATGTTACATAAATCGTTAATTAAAACTGTAAATTTTTACTTTTTAGCTATACTGACAATATACAGGGTCAGCCATTTTATTCGAAGGATCCGAATATCTCCTAAAATACGCCAGCTACAAAAAAAAAGACAAAGAGGCTTATCAATTTGTATTAATGCCCTTGACCTTCAGATCAATTTTCAAAGTCATTCGAAGGTCAAGGTCATTTTTTAAATGGGAACCACCATTTTTGACACCGGATTCGAAAAGGGTGGGAAATTTTACGTCCGAATATTTATTTTCCATGACGTCATAGAGTCACCTGAATGCTTATGATTTGCTATGTGTTTAACATTAGCTGCAAAAAGAATTGTTGATTGCTATAATACAAAAACATACACAAAACCTTTGTAATCCTTTCGGTAAACACTATCCGAAAGAAAAATAAATGTCGCACATAATAATAGTATTAGTTGTTGGTGTTAGTAAGAGAGGGTTAAATTTGCAAAAATCGAGATTTGTAATCGCGTAAAAATGTTGCTTGCTTTTGCCTTGGCGAATCGAGCAACTTGACAACAGAAAATCACTCTTTCGACAACCGATTGGTTTTTTTTGTTGAATCGAAAACGCCATTAGTTGTGATAACACCTTTTGTTTTCGTTTTTTTTTAATTTTTAATCTGAGTAAAATATTTTAAGGTGTCTCCTTTAAGCAATTTTATTACAACGCGGAGGAATAGAGTTTCGCATGCAACAATTTATTAGCATCTAGCGTGCAGTGTAACAATTTGTCTTGTATTTATAGTCCTTTATGAAATAAATGATTTAATTTAAACTGTTGATATAATTTAATGAAAATAACCTGCTTAAAAGAAATAATTAATGCATATAATACCAATTAGCAATTTTTAAGTTGCTGTACTTCTATTTTTAACAATGCCAGGCTTCGTTCCTCGCGCATAACAGAGGGAACCAAGTTCTTCAAAATTAATTAAAATAAAGCCTTAATATTCAATAAATTTAAATAATTTCTCAAATTAACCTAAATGCATCTTAATTCAAATTAAACGACGACCGTAACCTAGAGAGAATAACTGTGTTTATATACATATATCGTATGCGGTATTTAAAGCACAACACAAAATTTTGTTTCAACCCATAACAACATTCATTTCATGGTATAGCCAAAAATTTCTCAAATTAATTTTGTAACCCCATTAAATTACAAAATAATAATCGTAATTACTTTGCATGTAACAAAACCATCAAGAATTTAAATGGATCTACATACAAACTACACATTTCCCAAAATACAAATTCATTTTAATGAAGCTTTTTTGTGTTCTCTTCGTATCGAAGTCCGTCTTATATTTGGTTTAGTAAAAAAATAGAGAGGCGAAATAAAATTACAAAACAGTAAATTAGGTCAACTTGATAATTTAAGCTTATCTGCGCGTTTGCAATTTTTTTTTTTTGTTGGAATTCATCGCTAAAGCTTTATTTGATTTCGTTCCTATTTCTATTTGTGTTGTTATTTTTGTTGTTGGAATACCACCGTGTGTTTGTGTTTATTGTTTTCGAAAATGTGTTTTGTCTGTATCGATATATCGGCATATAGCTGACCAAAAACCATAACAATAATAGAATATAACAATAAAATTTGATTACGATTAGGAAAAACTGTAAAACAATTATTGATAGGGAATCGAAATAAAATTCATGAAAATGAAATTGTCGATTTTTATTTTATTATTTTTACCAGTAAAATGTAACTGGGTAGAAGAAATATAAAATCTGACAAGAAAAGGTCAAAATCGTGTTATTTGTTTTTATAAAAAAATAAAACAAAAATAACTGCTTTTGAAGAAATGTTTTTCTTGCATGCTTTTCTTCGGGTATGTTACACAATGGAAAACTTGATTGGATTAAACGGAATGGATGAAAATTTTGATTGTTTTAAATTCAATTAATCTTACCGTATTTATTCGTAAATATATTTTTTTCCAGGTTTAGGTTCAACGCATTCAAGTTCATTATCTTCCCATATATACACATTAGACGTATACATATACATGTAAAACTTTAACATACTTTAGCCTTAAGTATTCTGATCTTTTATATATTTTGTACTAGTCGGAAAATAGCTTTCGACTTACATAAGGAAAATAAAATTTATGTCGATATTTCAGTATACACATGTAGAGAACAGAAGACACAAAAACGAAATAATAGACCACATATATTTTACATTTTCCAGAATATCTTTAGGTCGTAGGGGTGAAAAGCAATTTGTGTATGTGTGTGTGTGTGCTCAATTTTTAGTTTTTTACTTGTTTAACTCTCAAAAAGATTTCCATAAATAAATGTCTTTAAAACATATATATAAAGTAATATCAAGATGAGGGTATGATTGAATTAGTAAAAGGTCGTATGTTTAAAAAAAAATCCCGTTTTGTTTTATTATTTATATCTGCCTACATACAGGGTTGTCCAATGCGTGGCTTTGTTCACAGAACTCAGTAAGATATATCGTAAAAATGTCCTCTTGAGATGGAAACAGGAAAGTTTGTAATGCCTGAATTGTCAATTCAATAAGAACACTCAATTACACGTTTGGGTAATTTTTAATTCTATAAATGGGATAATTAAGTTTCGGGATGAATCATTAAATTCGAGAATAAAGATTTGGAAGATTTTTCAGTATTATTCGATTTTTTTGGCGTTACTATTTTGAAGGTTGTTAAGATTTTTAAAATTTATGTTTGAAGTGTATGAAATTTTGTTACGTACCACTAGCAACGACCAACACGTTTTAAGAGGATAGGCTTCAGCCAGTTTTGGGAAGGTTCTTTTCGTTGCTACTTGTTATAGAGGTACCACAAAAACTTCGTGTTGAAAAAAAAGAAAACCATGAAACGAAACTCACCATCATCGCCCACTTAATCACACCACCAACAAAGATATAAAATAAAATAAAAATCAGGATGTATCATAATTTCTACATTGATAGCCGTAACAGGGCAGGTTCTCTGGGTCTGTGCTAAGCGCATGACAAAGAGAAGATGAAAAACGCTATGTACAGTTTTAATATCCACATATGTACTTAGTACGCAGATAAATCCAGTAGCTTGTAATTTTATAAACTGGTTTTAAAGACTGATTCAAAGTCGAATATCTTTTCCGTGAAATATGCCTAAAACCTTATTTGCATCATCTTTTATTTCGTAATTTACGGTTCCAATTTTTCTAGCTACTATTCCTTTAACGAACTGAGGTGCAAATTTGGCACAAAATTTCTTTGTAGCATCGCTTTGGGGATGAGTCCGCACATACACTCTATGTCCAATATGATAATCAACATCACGCGTGCGCAAATTGTAACGTTTTGCGCTTCTCTCATATGCTTGTGCGACATTTAATTTGACTTGGTCATGTACAAGAGCTAGTCGGGATGGTAAAGGCAGTATAATCTCACCTTCTTCAATACCTCCGAGTTGTTTTAAAAGCTGATAGTCTTCGCCATGGTTAATTTTATGATACCCGAAAAGTAGGAAATGTGGTGAATTCTTTACTGTCTCATGTATATCATTTCGCAATGCAGAAGCAATTTCAGGCAGATATCTGTCCCATGTTGTATGTTTTTCCTTGATATAGGATCGTATGGCAGATAAAATTGATCTATTTCTCTTTCTGATGAATTGGATTGCGGCGAATATAGAGCAGTTTTGGAATCCACTACACCAAATTGTTTCAAGAGATCCTTATACTCACCGCTTTTAAATTGGGTACCGTTATCCGAGTGGATTGTCTGGGGTACTCCATAAACACAGAATAGTTCGTTTTTTAAAATTTCCACAATCTGCTGTGAGGTTCCCTTACTGATTGGTTTTAAAAGTACAAATTTGGTCAGATGATCCAACGCAATCAAAATCATTGTTTTGCCGTGACTAGAACGAGGATATGTTCCAAGCAAATCTACATACACACGTTGCCATGGCCTCTCAATAGGATAGGCATTTCCCATCGGTGGTCTCAAACATTTATTTGTTGCCTATGTGGTTTTACATATTACACATTTTGAGATGTAATCTTGTACTTGCTTCACCATGGATGGCCAGAAATAATATCTCCGCAATTTTTCTAAGGTTTTAGCTATTCCTCCGTGCGATGACATTGGGTTATCGTGTTCCATTTGGATTAATCCATTTCTCAAACCAGTTGGTATCCAAAGCTTCCAGAGAGAGAGAGATCTGAAAGATCTGCATTTTTCTTTGGTTCCAATCTAATAAAGTAATTTTCTTTGACGCAGCAAAAGCCGGATACTTATCTGGATCATTTGTTATATTATTCCTTAATGTTAAATAGTCATCGTCGAAATCGTCTGGATTAATTTTGATTTTTTTGAAGACTTTAGGGACACTGGATGTAAGTTCAGTTATTTCGTCACAAAATATTCTAGATAACATATCGGGTACAACATTATCTTTCCCTCGTTGATGTTCGATTTCGAAGCGAAAACCCTGTAACTTTAGACTCCATCTTGAGAATCTTCCACTCAAGTCACGTTGGCCCATCAACCATTTTAAGCTGGCATGGTCTGTTATTAATGTGAAGTCATGCCCCTCAACGTACGCGCGGGATTTTTTTATAGCGATAATAGCCGCTAGGCATTCTAACTCCGTGACAGAATAATTCTTTTGGGCACTATTCAATTTCTGAGACATAAATGATATGGGTCTCTCATTTCCTTCTGTGTCTTTCTGAAATAGAACTGCTCCTAATCCTTCGGTGCATGCATCACATCTTATAAAAAATCTTGACGAATAGTCAGGAGTTATAAGGACCGGTGCTGAGGTGAGTAATTTCTTAAGTTTCTCGAAACTCTGCTGGGCTGCCACTGTCCATTGAAATTTGCACTTTTTTAGGCAATCGGTTATAGGTGACGTTACACTGGCAAAGTTTTCAATAAACCGCCGATACCACCCAGCCATCCCGAGCAGTCGTCGAATCGGTCTGGTATTTGTAGGTGCTGCTAAATTGACAATCGCGTCGATTTTTTCAGGATCAGCCCTAAGACCTTGTTCTCCTACTAGGTATCCCAAGTATCGAATTTCCTTCATCACGAATTTACTCTTGTCGATATTAATTGTCAATCCAGCGGTCCGTAGTAAAGTCGCAACCCTCTCCAACAGCTCAAGGTGAACCTTCAATGTGCCGCTAATGATCAGCAGATCATCCAAATATACGAATATACGATCATGAAGTTCGTGGGGTATCACTTTATGCATTAAGCGGCACATTGACTGAGCTGCATTACACAACCCAAACGGCATCACCCTGAACTGGTAGAGAGGCCGTCCCGGTACCGTAAAAGCAGTCTTTTCTCTGGCAGACTCCGCGAGCGGTATCTGCCAGAATGCGTCCTTAAAGTCAAGTGCTGTTATGTATTTGGTCTCTGAAAGTCGTCCTAAAAGTACGTCAATTAGTGGCAATGGATAGGCGTCCTTCTGCGTCAAAGAGTTGAGTTTACGTGCATCGAGGCACAGCCGAGATTTTCCGTTAGCTTTAGGGACAATTGTTACGGGCGAGCTCCACGAACTCTTGCTAACCTCGATAACACCTAAACTCAACATCCGGTCCTTGTAAAGTTCAATCTGTTTAGCAGGGGAGACTGAGTAGTATCGCTGCTTTACCGGCTTACTTCCCTTTATCAGCTCGATTTCATGCTCGTGTAAAGAGGTCTTTCCAAACCCTTCCTTCGTAGATGACGGAAAAAGATTTATAATTCTAGTGAGGTTTTGCTGATCCTGTTCTTGAAGAGAATGTGAATTGTCTTGTTTGTTTATGTCATCCCCCAGAATTTCACTGACTGAAATTTTTGGCATTAGGTTGAACTTCGCCTAAAAATCAACGCCCAAATACAAGGATGATTGAAGTGACGGAACAACAAAAATCTGATATGTCATATGTTCTGTTTTATCTCCGAATGTGACTGGTAGCCATATGGAACCCTCTATTTTGTTAGACGAACCATCTGCGGTTTTAATATGTGACTTTAATTTTTGAATCTGCAAATTTTCTGAACTTAAAAACACGAGTGAATTACACTCTCTGACGCACCGCTATCTAAAAGACCAATCATTTTTCTAGAATTAATCAGAACCTCGGCATGTGGACGGGGATCATTCTTTGTACATATATTATAAGTGTAGCAATACAATTTCGAACTAAAATTCGTTTTTTTCGGAAGTATCTGATTGAACGAGTCTTTTTACTATATTTAATGTGTGACGATTGGATCAAATTGTTTTTAACATTTGTTATTAATTTATCTACAGTGGTGATTGTGTCTGAGGTAGGAGAATCTATTTTGAGGGTTGATAATTGTCGATGTCCTTGGACTCGATCCTCTGATTGTGGTTTGTGCCGAAGCGCGAACCCCTCGCCAAATTCGCACTCGGCGGCAAATTTTCCGGTTGACGTTGTAAGCATTTCTGACAACATCCAAAACAAAAAATGTTTAGGAAGGCTTCCTGGCAATCCTGGTATCGATGACCCATGTCGCGGCAATTTCAACAAACACAATGGTTATCATTTCCAACTTCATTATCCTGTTTGCGGTTGTCTCTCCTTTGGAATGCTTCTAAAATTGGTTCGTCAGACTTCTCGGATTTGTGTGTGTTACCGAAGTTACTAGGTGATTGCTTAACAGTTAGGTTTTGGAATTCCATTAGTTCGATAATGAATGATCGTCGTCTCACTTGTGTATCACCAAAACGTCTTGGATCATATCCCGATTGTTCCCACTGTTTTTCATAGTTTGTGCACAAAAGACGAAGCTCTTCGACTGTACGAATGGAACGATGATAAGGAAGCGTAACATTTTTTAATGCAGGATACATGTTTTGACACAATCTATAAACAATCTGCTGCTCCGTTAAACGTGTTTGCAGGCGTGCATTCATCTTCTGGATGCTCAATGAAAAATCGGAAAATGACTCCCTAATCCCTTGGCGTCTCTCAGAATTTGTTCTTTAATCTCCTCCTCATAATTTGAACTGCTAAAATAGGAGAGCATCGCACTCTTCATTGTTGTCCAATCAGCATTCGCATGATCCGCCTTATACACCCAGAACCAATCTTCGGCTTTCTTTGAAAGAAATAGGTGTAAGACTTTGGTTAAATTGTTTCGAGGAAAATCGTCACCATAAGCTATTTGCTCCAGCCGAAATATAAAATCGTGTACATTAACCGCTTCCCCACCGTCAAATGACAGATTCCATTTTTGTTTTAATTTATAGGAATCGTCTACTCGAAATGATGTTGCTGGACGGAAATTATCGGCTGCTGGAACGGGCATATGACGAGCTGAGTAAGCTTCGGCTGGCGGAAATGGTTGTCGGTTATTTCTGAATTCGTTTTGTATATGTTGCTCATTAAAAGATTGATTATTGCTAACAGGAAGATTTCGATACTGTTGACGTGCTTGAGAAAAAAATCTGCTACTTAATTTTTGAGAGGATTTGCCTCATCAAATGATAAATTTCATTCATTTTCAATGTTTTTATTGGACGTAGCAGAAGCGGCTGCTCCATTACGCGACAAGTTGATATCTACCAGACTGTCTAGTTTTTCCGCAAACGAACTACTCTTTATATTTTGGGGTTAATGATCTCTTTCAACTGCTGCTCCCGAAGCCTTTGTCGCTCCAACGACCAAGTCAATCCATAATTTGTTACACCAATTAAATGCTCGTCTCCAGTTACTCAAGATGGATAAAAATAATGGAGTTTCACCCAGAGTACTAGCTAGTCTCTCGGTTCTGCACTTATAATGGATAGTCTTGGCATAGGCTGTAGTCAAAAATTCAATTGATGGTGTTGCCCCTTGTTCCAACGTAATTTTGTGTAAATCGAAATATTTCACCCTACATTCCTCTAGTTCTCGTTCTTGAGGCCTTTAATGAATTTAAAATAATTTCTGTTTTTTGATATAATACATTATATTTTCCAAAAACTATAAACTGTCTTTTAGATAAGAATAAACTTTATTATTTAAACTAAAGCGTTGCTCAAACGACGAGGTCAATGAAAAATTTCTGGAATTCATACAATCGAACATGTCATTGAACCGTTTAATAAAATGTTCCGCAGGTATTGGATATTCTATGTAATTCCCTAAGATTTCTGGAAAATAAGATTGGATTGTGGTTCTTATAGCACAACATAATGTGTTACTTAAAAATTGAGCTGCCACGGGTACGTTAATTTTCTCAAAACTTGAAGGATTTAAATATGTCGGCCTAAGTTGTGGTTAAATTTTACACTTTTCATAATAGTATCCCGATCAAAAACTTTGTTCACTATATTTATATTGGATATTCCTTAATTCTTGTGTGAGATTATTGGTTATTAATAAACGCATTTTACACCGTCTCAATATGGTGAGGTTGATCATACTGTGCCAACATTATCATTCGACGTAATACCTTGGTTACAAGTTAACATTAAAATGTTTAAATTTAATATTCCTTGATTTTCATTTAGAAAGATGACTGGCTACAAATATGGAAGTAGCTTTGATCAAAACAATAAGTTAAGAGACGCAAGATTATAAATTTTTGTTGTTTTATTTGATATGTTTGGGCCGTTTAATAGTGATCACCTGTTCAAACAAAGCAGTTCGAACAGTTTTTTATCATCGATCCTGACTTATTTCTGATTTAATCCTAATAAGAATCTTATTTTTCGTATAACTACTTTTTATTAAATTGAGATTACCTGTGCATTTTGGTGAAAATCGGTCAACTGGAACTCGCAGTCGTGCACCCATTAAATCTTATGCATATTCATGCATATGCCATGCATGGCTTCCGATGAACGTTAATGTCAATATGACCAGTTTTCCTATATTGCCATCAGTTATTATTGCGTCTCATAAATGGATGTATTCATCCGAACGCAATTTTCATTGATTAAACTGCAAGAGTTCTGCCTATACATTTAAGCATACATAACAACAATTAATTACTGATTAATAACAATTAATTTGAGTCAAATCTGTCTGTGCTCTTTATACAACACATGCCTGGAGTTTTTTTTTGATTTGTTGCATTACTTCTCGAATTATAGTAAGTCATCTTTCTCTTTGTTCTCCTGTTTCGTTTAACCATCCTGCCATACTCATTGCGATTTTGCTTGGAATTGTGTAAATACTCTCTTATGTTTTGACATTTAAGCAAAAAAATCTACAAAATTCAATAAAATTAAAAAAAAACCATATACCTACTTGAATGAAATGTTAAAATAAAATAAATTAAATCCAAAATATTTTTTCGAAATCGCTTTGGTTTTTAACTTTTGACTTACACCATTCGTTCTCTTCGAGCCGTTCTTATCTGTTGCTAAAATAATACTGTCGCAGTATGCCGAACTTCGCCTTATGTACCTACATAACTTCAAGAATAGATATTTCTTGAGTACAGCATCTACAATTACCGAATCCAGAAGATTTTAGAATATTCAGATGCATTCGATTTTCGGTTTCGAACATTCTAGAATATTCAAATACACTTTTCTCCCGATTCTTGACCGGTGTGAAGTTTTTGGACACTTTTTTTTGGACACAAATTTATGCAAGTGTACTATGAAATTTTTGGACAAAATTGAGATTTTAGATAAATTAGGTTTTTGGACATATATCTATACACATGTATTTCTTTTAAAAGTGTATTTAACAAAAATAAAGTGATTAGTAAATTAACAAATCGACGAATTTCGCATGGAACAAGGACGTTGTTCTATATTATACCAAATAACACGAATCTCAGAGATTGGCTCATATAGTGACTATATAGGTTGTAAAGGGTATATATTGCGGAATTCAAATCACTGAGTGCCATGTTGATATGAGCCTAACTCTAACGGAAACGGTATAAATGATGGCGATGGTGGATATGGAACGCGAATCAAAGATAAATGATGCCGAAGATGATGATCTGTTTAATGAATTGGATGTTGAAATATATAGAACTGAAGAATACAACTTTGTGGAAGCAGTAAGCAGTGATCAGATTATCGCCGATGTTCGAAAGGTGCTAAGTATTTTAATTCTTCTCCTATTAGAAAAGGAATTCTAGAAAAACAAAATCAAGGCAGAGCTCAGTCACACCAAAGAGCTAATTTTAGACTGTAAAAGTCATTGGAGTTCAGATGATATGATCAGTGTTTTCGTGAAATATCAGTAATTCATCGAACAGGCTTTGTTAGAGTTAAACCGCCCATAAATGTTGGATTTAATAGATTTTGAAGTGCTTAAAAACCTAATGAATGTGCTCAAACCTGCCAAATTGGCAGTTGAAGTTCTAAGTCGTAACGACTAGAGTTGTAACTCTCTATTCAGCCGGCATCACACTGAATTACATGAAGAAAAATTTCGCGGATTGCAAAAATCTAATTTCGACTGAATTGCTGCCAAACATCAAGTAATGGCTAAATGATAGAATGCATTCAAATTTGATCAATTGTTAAGCCGTTTAAATAACCTAATTTTCCTTCAAAACAAGACTTAAGTTTAGCTACACAGCTAATAGACTTTTCCAAAATTCGGACTCTGAAGTCAATTCCACGGATAATTTGTAAGAACCAATATTCATCGATGAGGATGAAATAGTATTAACAATGGAGGAAGAATTGAATTTAATTCTAAAAATTGCAATAAAACCTAATGCACTCGAAACTGATGATTTCGGATAGCTTAAACAGAAATTTACACTTTTCAAACACACAAAAAACCGGACTATCAATCTTGAGAATCTTTATGGCGTGCAATGCACATGCACAGTCAAACCTACTTCAATGCCGTTCTAATTGGGGGAAAAGTCTCTTATTGCTTTAGTGTTTCTTAAATATCATTATATTTAGGGCTCGTATTCTCGGGAATCCGGGTATCGGGTACCCCGGTATTTCCCGAAATTTTTAACTACCCAATACCCGGGTACGAAAAAAATCATGAGTACCCTGCCAACTTCCCGTTATTATCTTCAATATACATATCTGAGCCCTCTAAATCAGCCGTTAGAAAAAATATTTTTTCAAAGCACGTAGACACGCGCAAAAATGTATAACTTATTCTAGATTGCCAGACACGGTGGGACACACTTATTTCGATAATCAATCAATTTCTAAAATTAAAATATTGTATTACTGGCGCACTCGGTGAATTAGCCGAAAAAATTATCGACAAGAAGTATCTAGAAATATTATGGGAAACCTCAGTATTGAACCACTTATGCTAGCGCTACAAGAACTAAGCAAAGAAACGCGACACTAATAACAGCTCAAAACACTGTTCATTTCAGCATTTAAAATGCTAAAGGAGATTTTTCCTCAAGAAATAAGCGGATTTAAATTTTGGGTAATTTATTTACACGAAGCACTACTTACTGACTATAAATATTTTTTTTTTACATCAACGACCTGTGAGTTGGTGTTTGCAGTAGCGGGAAATATACTTACAAAAAAATTTTTCTTTTAAATATTTTATTAATAAAAAATAATAGTGAATTATAACAATTGAATTAACTAACCTTTATTGAACATAATATACATATACATAATATATTTACATAAGTTAAATTGTTTGAGTTATACTCATTTTACCTGTTTTCACTAAAACAAGTGTTAAAACTTGTTTACCTATATTTTTTCGGGTAACCCGGGTACCCGGGTATTTGGTTAAATAACTACCCGTTACCCGGGTACTTAATGTTCGGGTATTTTACGAGCCGTAATTATATTAGAGCTAGTAAAATAAAATTGTAAAATTAATATTTAATTCCTTTAAAAAATTTGAAATTTCGAAAGATCATATGAGTTGACCTTACGTGATAAATAATAAACGAATTGTGATAAATACTCGAAAATTTGAATGTTTGAAATATTTTTGATATTGAGTTTTCAAAATATTGGACCCGGATTCGTCGGGTTTTAAAAACCCGGGTTTTCAGAAACCCTAGCTCAAAGTGCCTGGGAACACAGAATTTTTTAAATTTGATTTATTTTCTGTTAGAGTTAATCATGATCTACTCAAAATAAGTTTCCGTTAGAATGGCCGGCGTTTAAAAACACCAGGGGTGACATGTTGTACCATCACTTTCGATTCGTATTCGATGATGTTTTGTCTCTTGTAATAGGAATAAAATTCTGCTCTATTTCGCTTTTTCAATTATGAATTTTCTAAAGCTATCTCAGCGTGCTGGAATAAAACAGCATTCTATTTCTACTTTCATGCATCACTCTTTATCACAAAAATTTTTGTTTGCGATATTTTATCGTTGTGAAGGAAAAATAAAGTATGTATACAATAGGCTGAGATCGCAATAGAAAAATCATAATGATAAAAGGAAATAGAGTACTATTTTGTTCTTGTTACAAGAGACAAAATACTATCAAAAACGAATCGAAAGTGATGGAACAACATGTTCAGGAAAAATCCGGGAAACTCGTTATACGATAATTCTCTTGTGTTATCATATATAATTGTCTTGTGTTATATTTTTGAAATTCAACTTTTTAGGCAGGGTATGATTCGAAAAAAACAAAAGAATATTGAAACGAAATTCTGTGATGGTCGTGCAAATGTAACATAATAAATTTTATATTCGGAAAACAAATCGTGTGACGAAAATAAATCAACACACATTTTACATAGAACAGTCGAATCGATCCCTCCTAGATTTACTTTGAAGTATATTGGTTGTAATATTATATAAACTCATTCATAAATACACAACAAGTATGTTTGCAAATAATTTGCTTATCCTATGCCTTTCTCGTTCTTTCTCGTATAATGTATGTACGCAAAGATTACAAATCGCGAAAACCAATATAATATTTTCGGTTTTTGTGCTATTTAGACATTGGCGGTTATTATAAACTTATAGTAAACGTACAATAAATAGTAATCCTAATTGAAAAACCAAAAAAGCGTTCAGCCACTACTCGTACGTGTGACAGAAGTAAACTTTTAAGATTTAAATGTGTGCTAAATTTTAAAAGGATCGTGCAATGAGGCTTCATAAATTAAGATTAAATTTAATTATTTTATTAAATACAAAATGTATTTCTTCAAAAATGAACCAATTGGTTTAAGATAGCTTGGCGACGCTGGACAATAAATATTTCGCCACTAGTCAATTTTATCACTACAAAATGTGGACTGTATATTTTTAACTTTAATTTATACAAATGATTATATTTCACAACAATATATACATGAAGAATTATATTAATTTATAATTTAAATTTATTTAACTTCAACATATTTTTTGTGGACACATCGTGCTGGTCGATGTGTTCATCATCAAAGTTAAGAACATAAATTGAAAACGATGTGTACGATACAAACGTTGGAGAAAGAAGAGAAAAATTATATAAAACAACAATTATAAAGACTAAAGAATACAACACCGAAAACTGAATGAATACAATACTCGTCTACATAATATGTAGATGTACATGAGTTATAGAAGACTACCAACATCATCATTTACAATATTTATTTTTCAATGTTGGTAGCTGGTGAATTAATAATAATAAACAAATCAACTATTACATTCTGTGTACAATTATTTACAAAGGTGTGCATTATTACATTACTAAGTAACATATTTGTTATAATTAATAATTATTGAGTAAGTAGCCAAAATTGAGTTATATATAATTATAACAATTAATAATAATAATAATTTAATACAGTTGACTCTTATGGGTTTTTTAGATACACCCTGGATTCTGGGTTTTGTACCTGTAATTTCGATGTCTTCAATAATCAAAATAGAGGTGAATATTTCTTTGCGTGAACTTTATGAGAAATTGATTTCCTTTTTATTTTAGGAACGCTGGTACATAATTCCGGCGTTAACATAGCTATAAAATGAGATTATGAAATGAATACGTAAGTATAACATTCTTATTTGAATTGAATCAGGTTCACTCGTTTCTTATTTAAATCAAATACGAACTCTATACATTCGAATTTATATCGTATTCAGGAATAGCCCCCGTGTTAAAGTGAATTTTTCTTGAAGAAAACGTTAGTCTGAAGCAAAATTCTCATTAAAATATAAACTTAATGCCATATACAGGGTGTCCCAGAATTGGTAGTACAAGCGAAGCAGGATGATAGCAGAGGTCATTTCCAACCAAAATAGCCAACTGAAGTTTTATCAAATTGTTGATGGTTCAAAAGTTATTCCACTTTTAGTATTTTTTGGTGAAATCGCATGCGCAGCCACTTTTTCTTTTTGCTTTTTTTTTTTTTGAATTGTGCAAAAATAAAAAAAAAAATAAAAAATAACAAAATAAAAATAAAAAAAAAAATCATTGCAGCATCATGCAACATCATTCAATGCAAATTTCGTTGCATGATGTTGCATGATGCAACATCATGCAACATCATACAGTTGCGTGATATTGCTTGTTGCAGCATGATGCAGCATGATGTTGCATGATGCAACATCATGCAACATCATGCAACATAATACAGTTGGATGATGTTGCATGATGCAGCATGATGCAGCATGATGTTGCATGATGTTGCATGATGCAGCATGATGTTGCATGATGCAGCATGATGTTGCATGATGCAGCATGATGTTGCATGATGCAGCATGATGTTGCATGATGCAGCATGATGTTGCATGATGCAGCTTGATGTTGCATGATGCAGCATGACGTTGCATAATGCAGTATGATTTTGCATGACGCTGCATGATGCTGCATCATGCAACGAAATTTGCATTGCATGATGTTGCATGATGCTGCAATGAATTTTTTTTTTCATTTTTTTTTTTTTATTTTTTTTTGTTTTTTTTTTCATTTTTTTTCTTTATTGCTTTTTTTTTTTGAATTTTGCAAAAATAAAAAAAAAAATAAAAAAAAAAAAATTAAAAAATAACAAAAAAAAAATAAAAAAAATAATTAAAAAAAAAAAATGCATTGCAGCATCATGCAACATCATACAGTTGCGTGATATTGCTTGTTGCTTGATGCAGCATGATGTTGCATGATGTTGCATGATGTTGCATGATGTTGCGTGATGTTGCATGATGTTGCATGATGTTGCATGATGTTGCATGATGTTGCGTGATGTTGCGTGGTGTTGCGTGGTGTTGCATGATGTTGCATGATGTTGCACCATGCAACGAAATTTGCATTGCATGATGTTGCATGATGCTGCAATGAATTTTTTTTTTATTTTTTATTTTTTTTATTTTTTTTTGTTTTTTTTTTCATTTTTTTCTTTTTTTCTTTTTTTTTTTTTTTGAATTGTGCAAAAATAAAATAAAAAAATTAAAAAATAACAAAATAAAAATAAAATAAAAATTCATTGCAGCATCATGCAACATCATTCAATGCAAATTTCGTTGCATGATGTTCACGATGCAACATCATGCAACATCATACAGTTGCGTGATATTGCTTGTTGCAGCATGATGCAGCATGATGCAGCATGATGCAGCACGATGTTGCATGATGCAACATCATGCAACATCATACAGTTGGATGATGTTGCATGATGCAGCATGATGTTGCATGATGCAGCATGATGTTGCATGATGCACCATGATGTTGCATGATGCAGCATGATGTTGCATGATGCAGCATGATGCTGCATGATGTTGCATGACGCTGCATGATGCTGCATCATGCAACGAAATTTGCATTGCATGATGTTGCATGATGCTGCAATGAATTTTTTTTTTTCATTTTTTTTTTTTTTATTTTTTTTTTGTTTTTTTTTTCATTTTTCTTTTTTGCTTTTTTTTTTTGAATTGTGCAAAAATAAAAAAAAAAAATTAAAAAATAACAAAATAAAAATAAAAAAAAAATTCATTGCAGCATCATGCAACATCATTCAATGCAAATTTCGTTGCATGATGTTCATGATGCAACATCATGCAACATCACACAGTTGCGTGATATTGCTTGTTGCAGCATGATGCAGCATGATGCAGCATGATGTTGCATGATGCAACATCATGCAACATCATACAGTTGGATGATGTTGCATGATGCAGCATGATGCAGCATGATGTTGCATGATGCAGCATGATGTTGCATGATGCACCATGATGTTGCATGATGCAGCATGATGTTGCATGATGCAGCATGATGTTGCATGATGCAGCATGATGCTGCATGATGTTGCATGACGCTGCATGATGCTGCATCATGCAGCATGATGTTGCATGATGCACCATGATGTTGCATGATGCAGCATGATGTTGCATGATGCAGCATGATGTTGCATGATGCAGCATGATGTTGCATGATGCAGCATGATGCTGCATGATGTTGCATGACGCTGCATGATGCTGCATCATGCAACGAAATTTGCATTGCATGATGTTGCATGATGCTGCAATGAATTTTTTTTTTTCATTTTTTTTTTTTTTATTTTTTTTTTGTTTTTTTTTTCATTTTTTCTTTTTTTTTTTTGAATTGTGCAAAAATAAAAAAAAAAAATAAAAAAAAAACATTAAAAAAAAAATTAAAAAATAACAAAAAAAAATTTAAAAAAAAATTAAAAAAAAAATGCATTGCAGCATCATGCAAAATCATTCAATGCAACGCGTTGCATGATGTTGCATGATGCAACATCATGCAACATCATACAGTTGCGTGATATTGCTTGTTGCAGCATGATGCAGCATGATGTTGCATGATGTTGCATGATGTTACATGATGCAACATCATGCATCATCATACAGTTGGATGATGTTGCATGATGAAGCATGATGCAGCATGATGTTGCATGATGCAGCATGATGTTGCATGATGCAGCATGATGTTGCATGATGTTGCATGCAGCATCATGCATTTGTTGAATGATAGTAACTGACAACTGACTGATCACCACAATCTGATACAACAATTCAATTAAACAAAAAAAATGAAAAAAAAAAATTTAAAAAAAATACATTGCAGCATCATGCAACATCATGCAATGCAAATTTCGTTGCATGATGTTGCATGATGCAACATCATGCTACATCATACAGTTGGATGATGTAGCATGATGTTGCATGATGCAGCATGATGTTGCATGAAGCAGCATGATGTTGCATGGTGCATTCCAATCTCTGAGATTCGTGTTTTTGGTATAATAGAGAACAACGTCCTTGTTCCAAGCGAAATTCGTCGATTTGTTAATTTTCAAACATTTCTGCAAGGGCCCTACGGCTCATATCAAAATGGCACTCAGTGATTTGAATTCCGCAATATATACCCTTTACAACGTATATAGTCACTATATGAGCCAATCTCTGAGATTCGTGTTATTTGGTATAATAGAGAACAACGTCCTTGTTCCAAGCGAAATTCGTCGATTTGTTAATTTTCAAAAATTTTTGCAAGAGCCCTACGGCACATATCAAAATGGCACTCAGTGATTTGAATTCCGCATTATATACCCTTTGCAACCTATATAGTCACTATATGAGCCAATCTCTGAGATTCGTGTTATTTGGTATAATAGGGAACAACGTCCTTGTTCCAAGCGAAATTCGTCGATTTGTTAATTTTCAACAATTTTTGCAAGAGCCCTACGGCTCATATCAAAATGGCACTGAGTGATTTGAATTTTGCAATATATACCCTTTACAACGTATATAGTCACTATATGAGCCAATCTCTGAGATTCGTGTTATTTGGTATAATAGAGAACAACGTCCTTGTTCCAAGCGAAATTCGTCGATTTGTTAATTTTCAACAATTTTTGCAAGAGCCCTACGGCTCATATCAAAATGGCACTGAGTGATTTGAATTTTGCAATATATACCCTTTACAACGTATATAGTCACTATATGAGCCAATCTCTGAGATTCGTGTTATTTGGTATAATAGAGAACAACGTCCTTGTTCCAAGCGAAATTCGTCGATTTGTTAATTTTCAAAATTTTTTGCAAGAGCCCTACGGCTCATATCAAAATGGCACTGAGTGATTTGAATTTCGCAATATATACCCAATATATATACATCGTATATAGTCACTATATGAGCCAATCTCTGAGATTCGTGTTATTTGGTAGAATAGAGAACAACGTCCTTGTTCCAAGCGAAATTCGTCGATTAGTTAATTTTGGCTGGCAATAAACCGGCACACAAAAATTAATATTTGAGATACAAGGAAATAATGAAACGGCACAAATTAGTGAGCAACAAACAAAAATTTCTTTGCATCACAATAATAATTTGGCAACATTTATAATTTTTTGGCACTATTGGAAGGGTACACAAAAAATTATTTTTGGCATCGAAATAAACATTTTGGGCGACAAAAATAATTAACTGGCAAGAAATTTATAAATAAATAAATTAAAAATTAAAAAATTGAAATTAGTTTTAAAATATTCTGGAAAATGGATATTCCTAATTTAACTTAGAATTGTAGAGGCTAACGGCTTCGGTAACTCTCACGGGCACGCGGGAGGTCGCTTCGCTCCCCCCCGTTTAGCCCTCCGAGGGGCTTTAGATTTAAACTTCGAGGGACGTAGGAGCCGGGATACGCAAACATGTCGCACTGCGTGCCGCACGTAGGAGCGGATTATATAGAATCTATTAATGACACTGCAATATTTTATATCGATCCCCCATCAAATATTAAATAATTTGTATCGATTAAATTTAATTTTTTGTCACGAATTTTTTTTTTTTTTTACTACTAAAAATTATTTTTTTCTGTTCCAAAATATTATATTTGTCGCCAATTTATTAATTTTAATGAAAATGTTTGTCGCCATAGTATTTAATAATGTTCTTCAAAAATATTTGTTTGTTTTCTCATATGTGGTTCCAAAATATTATTTGTGATGCCAATTTATTAATTTTGATGCTAATGTTTGTTGCCAAAAAATTTTTCTTGTACGCCTGTTTAAATTGTCTCGTTAATTTTCTAATAACTTTGTTTTTGTTTAATATACTTTTAAAAGATATACATGTGTACAAATATATGTCCAAAAACCTAATTTATCTAAAATCTCAATTTTGTCCAAAAATTTCACAGTACACTTGCATAAATTTGTGTCCAAATAAAAAAAGTGTCCAAAAACTTCACAGTACACTTGCATAAATTTGTGTCCAAAAAAAAAAGTGTCCAAAAACTTCACACCGGTCGATTCTGGAACATTGTCAAACTTTCTTTAAATTAAATTTTTGATTCTGGAACTTTCTGGAAAATTCTACAACATTTTTCAACATGTAGAAACTTTTAGAAAATTCTAGACAATTTTGGAAATTCCAGAAAATTTTGGAACTTCTTATAACATTCTAGAAAATTTTGGAAATTCTGAAAAATCCTGGAACATTCTAAAACTAGCAAATTCTGAAATACCTGGAATTTTCTAGAAACTTCGAGAAAATTCTGAAATAGCCTAGAAATTTTCATACTTTCACCTCCCAATGTAAATTCCTTCAGATGATCTTGGGAGGTTATGGAAAATACATACTCGGACTTAAAATTGATCGCCCTTTTCGATTCTGTCATCTAAAACAGGGGTTCTAATTTAAAAAAATGACCTTGACCTCAAAATGACCTTGACCTCCAAATGATCTTGACAATGAAAGTCAAGGACACAACCAAGTTCACCATTAAATTCCTTGTTGAAAATGATCTAAGAATAAACCTTGCTCATTATTTTTTGGATTGAACTCCACGAGATTTTTAAGGGTTCCCATACTTTTCGTCACCCTGTATATTCAACCAAAATTTGTTTTCCTACTATATGTACAATATGCGATTCTCTGCATTTACGTATCGATACCTTTGAGGACACAAGTGTTATTTCCATATTTTGAATGTAAACAAGAATATCTCTAAATTCGAAAATATTTGAATTTTTCAGTCAATGCCTTGGTAAAAATGAACATATCAATTGTGTGCTAAAAGAACTTAATCCAGTTTCGAACTGATGAGCTTATGATTTATGAAAATTCAATCTTCTTATCAGTCCGCGGCGACTGGACTGATTTTACCACAATTTATATTCTATATACAAATATAGAATGTATTGAATGTACTGTGCAGGTTGCGTTAGCGAATTATACTAATCCAGCCAAATTCTCTTACAAATTTTTCTTCATCACATTCACACAGCTCTATTCCTATGTAAGCAAATTTTATCAATTAAAATTTTTTTACTATAAATTGAATTAATTATTTAATTTTTGAATTAGAGTAAAAAATTGTGAATTGATAACATAAGATTAAGTTACGACCAGAAGGCTTTCATTTGACAGTATCATCAATATATTGTTAAAGCAGTGCAACCCCTTAAAGCAGTGCTTCTCAAACTATGGGCCACGGCCACCTAATGTGCAAATCTACCCAAGCTTCCGAGTTGAAAATCTCCGATCGCAACTTTTACCACATGGTCGCATCGGTTGCAAATATTTCGAAAACATCTGTTTCAGCATTGAAACGTGCTGACGGCGCCTTGGTGGTGGATCCATATTTACAAGCTGACTTATTGGCGAGCGTCTTCAAATCGAACTCGACATTAGTTGTCCCAGATGGAATTAGACCTCCATTAATTTCATATTGTGGTTCTAAAATGAGCCCCGTCGTCATCTCGGAGGAAATTGTCTTTACTAATCTGAAGTCAATGAATGCAAACAAGGCCACCGGACCTGATGGAATTCCAGTTCGAACATTGAAGGAGTTTGCCAGTGACTTGGCTCCAATATTATCTAAAATTTTCCTACTTTCATATAAGCAAGGTCACTACCCGAACGCCTGGAAGAATGCAATGGTGCAACCCGTGCTGAAACGGTGTTGTGACAAAACTGACCCTTCAAGCTACCGGCCAATATCAATTGTGTCAGCCGTCGCTAAGGTCTTTGAGAAATGCGTCAATCAACATATAGTTAAATATCTTGAAATTAGCAAACTAATTTCGGATAGACAATACGGCTTTCGTGAAAGCCGATCCACGACCGATCTCCTGACGTATGTCACGAACAAATGGAATCTCGCCCTAGAACACCACTGAGAGGCCTTTGCAATCGCCTTGGATATATCCAAGGCTTTTGATAAGGTGTGGCATGAGAATCTTATTTGTAAACTTGTGGCATACGGGCTGGACTCGATGACCACCAGGTGGATTAAAAGCTATCTCAATGACCGAAAAATCAGCGTCGTGCTTAATGGGAGATCATCATCGACGCACTCCCCAAATGCCGGAGTCCCTCAGGGGTCACCTTTGTCACCGACCCTGTTTTTGCTATACATCAACGATTTGCTGGATAGCACTGTAAACCCTATCCATAGCACTGTAAACCCTATCCATAGCACATTCTCACGTAAAAAAAGTCGCAACGACTACCCATTTGTGGTAAAAAACCATATCCTTATGGGTTGCGACTCAATTCGACTGCTTGGTGTTCAAATAAGTAACAAACTTAAATGGAATGAACACATTGTTGCATTGGCTAAATCAGCTTCAAAAAAACTCGGGTTCCTGAATCGATGCAGAAGGTTTTTCAAATCGCATCAAGTTCTCCAGATATATAAAACCTTCATCCGACCATGTATAGAGTATTGCTGTCAAGTTTGGGGAGGTGCGTCTGGTACCACCCTCCACTTATTGGACAGGGTTCAACGCCGCGCTATCAGAATAAAACGGAACCCCAGACTTACTCAAGAACTAGACAGCTTACAGCATCGCAGAGATGTTGCAGAACTCTGCGTCTTCTACAGATGCTTACATGGTAAATGTTCTGCAGAACTATCAGAGAAAATACCACCATTCGTTACAACAACAAGAGTAACAAGAGGAACAACCAATGCACATAGGTTTACGGTGAAGCTCCCGAAACCTCGAACTATATACCGAACATCAAAAAAGTGGAATTCGCTAATACATTTAAAATTTCCGAAGGAATACAAAATGAATAAATTTAAGGTAGCTATTAATCTTTACTTGCAGGATCGCGCATTGGGTGCAGAAGCTCTGACAGTTACAAGGAGCTAGGACCGTTAATAAATCCGCTCTGCACCCAATTAAAAAAATTGATAAAAAAAAAAAAAAAAAAAAAAAAAAGCTTAATATCTAAAGAGAATTCAATAAATCCGATCAATTTATAATGAAAGTTGACAAAAAGAAGACACCAGGTATGGGGAATAAAACTATTTAATGCAACAGAGTTGACTAGAATTATAAAATGAGTAGCAATTTTGTTTAAGTAAACAATTACAAGGGATTTTTTTAGTTAGGCTGGAAGTCAATTTTTTGGTAAAAAACGGATATTACAATTAAAAAAATAACAACAAAAACTGATCTGCTCTCATCTACTGAGCTATCATTTCCTATACTATGACGCGTTTCGTTTTTTTTTTTTTTTTTTTTGAAAGAACTCATCACAACTAAAATTTCAAATTTTGGATATAAAATTGCTAAGAGGACGAAAGCTTTCATTGGTTGATTACGTTGAAAATTGGTAGTTGAAAAATCCTACAAAAAAAAACTTTGGATACCTCCGAATTTTGCACAGAAAAATTCAATTTTTTTTTAAATGGTTCAAATACTTCCAGAATTTTCAAAATTCAATAATTCAGAAGAATATATTAAATTCAAATTTGGTTTTAAATACGTAAGTAAAAATAATTTGACACACAAATTAAAAACGAACCAAATTCGGGTCGGGTTGCAGTCAAATTTTTAAAACTTACTTTTCGGCCAAAAATAACAAAATTTATTTTGACAAATTTAGAATAGTCGTCGGCTCAAAAATGTTTAGCTTTAACTTTAGTTTAATCTAATTAAGCTACATCTAATTTTTAATAGTTCCTTATGTAAAATTTTCTCATGTTTTTTAAAACCAAGCTTAACAATATTCTGGAATTCTAAATTCTTTGCGTATAGGAATTTTTTCGGATGAAGCTAAAAGAATATTTTGGGTTGGTAGAATTTTTTTTTATTTTTTTAAATTGGCAGGACACGGATATGAGGCATCTGAGTTCCTTGAACAAGAATGCCCAAAATGCTTAACTGTAAATTCATTATTATTGAATAACATTTTTTGGAGCCCTAGATTTTATTTTATTTTTTAAAGCGTTAGTTTAGTTTATATGATTTTCAGTAGCGTCACTCGCGAAATTTTCAATACGGCAACGCATATTGGAATGAGGTTTGAATTTTTTTTTAATTTCCGAAGGATTGTACAAAGAAAAAATTAAAACATAAAAATTGTGTAGAGCTCTTTAAAGACAATCAATATTATTACCAACGTGTAACTGCCACATTAAACGGTTTTTACTTTATATATACATAGGTATTATTAAACTGTAGACTAGACGTAATAAATCATTTTCGTGATAACAAAAATACAGCACAACCAAAATAGAAAACAAAAAAATCTCGAATTGTGACTAATTACAGCCAGGCAACATCGAACAAACAGTCAATTTATTTATATTAAATAAAATGGATTGGGCGTTAAATTATTATTTAGTATACAAACCGTATAACGTTGTATGCTTATGTTATGGCAATCTTTAAAATTATTTAGCACGCGCACATATTTATCTAAGCTTGTAATCATTAAAGATATCCTTATAACATCAATATAATTTTAAACCATGTTTACACAAACAACTTTGGTATTACTGCAGGGAATTTGAATAATCAAATAAAAAATTTTGCGATTTGTCAGTATTTTCAAAGACGAGTATGTACAGGATTTTGTACACATGTATGTATGCTAAAACTATAATAAATGTACAAATAAAATTCCACAAAAAACTGTAAAATGTAATCAAACAAATCACTCAAAAACTACTTTAATATTTTCATCTAGTTTAATGCTGTCAAATGTGTTCGAATATTATATGTATACATATAAGCAACACCGAGCTGCCTATTTGCCTATATACCCTTATAAGCTACATATGTACATATCATTGGAAAACAATACAAAACGAAATTTTTTTTCTCGAATTTTCATCTCTTTGTTTTTCAATTCGGAAAAATTATTTTGTTCAGATTATGTTGTTGCTACTTTTTGCTCTGTATGTATACTGTATATTGTTGCTTTAACAGTGGATTTATGATATTTTTTTACGAAACGTGTTATAGTTTTTGTTTTGATACATATTAGAAAGCATGGAATGATATGATGTGGGGTGGTATACGTACTTACATATATGTATGTATGTGAAGGGTGTCGGTTAAATTAGAAAATTGAGATTTATGAGAAAATTATATAAATTTCATTTTTATTTTTTTAAAGAACGGAAAAATTCTGATAAAAAGTTATAAAATGAAAGTTTAACATAATTTGCTTTGTTGTGTAATTGTGTGTATGTTTGGGTGTGTGTGTTTCTTTGGTTTACATGTAGGTTTTCTTATTTTTCATGTATAACATTGTCTTGATAAATTTCGTATATAACTTGTGCTTTAATACATAATTGTTATGTATGGATGTATATGTGATACCAAAAAGTTTTTAATAAAGTTATGAATTTCTGTTAATATTAATTATAATTAACGTAATGTGTTTTTTTTTGTTTTTTTTTTTGTTGTGTTGTTGTGATTTAATAATAAGATTATTAGTTGGAAAGAAATGTTTTATATGCTTTGGGTATATATTATGTTTTATTTTGGCTTTTAATGAGCTTATTAATCATCAAGTCTGATACATATAGTTGTTGTAAATCGAAAAAATTATGCGATGATGAATTTATGACATGGGATTTCTAATTTAGGAAGTTTTTAATGGAAAATTATGTATTTTTTTTAATTACATATGTAATTAGTAGCTAAACGGTACAAAAATATCAATTTTAATACTTTGAAGAGTTTCAATGATTTTAAGAATTGCAAAAATTTTAAAAGTTTCTATTTCAAGGTTTGAAAGTAATAACAATGCTCAAAAATTAGAAATTAGAAACTTAAATGAAAACCCCTTGGTATTAATAAAAACAAACGAATGTTAAATACAAGTGGAAAATGTAAAAATTATACACCCGATCAATCTAACTAGTTTACAGTTAACAGTAGAATCTATCAATAAATTCATTTCTAACAAATTAGATATTAAGGATGATAAATTATAGAATTATATAACGTTATAAAAGAAAAATGTATCATAAAAAATTAGATAATAACTTGCAACAAATAAAACCATTAAAACGAAATAGACAAAAACGTTGGGACGCCTTAGGCACAGCATGGAAATGGCTTGCTGGAAGTCCAGATGCGACAGACTTGAGAATTCTGACAACAACAGTAAACGACTTTATAGAGAACAGATGAACAATTCAGAATAAATAAGCAAATAAACGAGAGGATACAAATGGTAACAGATACCGTAAACAGAGCAATGACAAATACCAACATGGTTAACAAAATAATCATCACTGAGATGGAAATGATTACGACTATCATCAATGTCGACACAATCAACACTATACTAGAAGATATCCAAGATGATATCATCAGAGCGAAGGTTGGATTGCCAAGCAAAAAAATTCTGTCATTAGAAGAACTAATGATTTTAAAGAACTTAATGGTCACACAAGGCGTCAAGATTACACTACCAGAATAAGCACTGCAGTACGTAGTACCAAAAATAGCAGCAAACAAAGAAACACTACTGTTCATATTAGAAGTGCCAAAATTGGAAAATGAAACATCGGTAGCAGTACTCACAGCAAAAAATTCTAGAAAAGAATTATGGAGTACCAAAATATTGAATTAAATTAATTCTTTTAAGCATTAAACAAGTGACTCTTTTTTAGATTTATTTAAATTAATTCAAAAAAGGAATTATTTTGAATTCAAAAAACCAAAAATTAACATTAAACCTAAAAAAGGATTCAACTGATTAGTTTTTAGAGTTACTTGGAGCCAATTTCAAAATTAATTCTACTAAAGAATCAGTTTTACTCTAAAACAGTAAAAAACTTTGAAAAAACTTTGAGAGCCGTGATAACAGATTTTTAATTTTTGTTATCTTTTTTTTTTATCCTCTCCATAACATAAAACAAAGAGAAAACAAAAAAATTTGTGATCGCACAAATCGGTACTATTTCTTGATTTATGGTAATCGGGATATGTTCGGATCGCCTGTTTGTAAAGTTGATGTGAACTGATTTAGTTTCATTTAGTTTTATTCGCCAATTTTTTGTCCATTTATAAATTTTAGTTATTGCTGTTTGTAACTTTTGTGTTGACTCTTCGTTGCTTGTGCCAACAGCTAAGATCGCCGTGTCATCTGCAAAAGTCGCCACTGTATTGTTTTCTAATACAGTAAGATCATAAGTGTATATTAGGTATAAAACCGGCCCTAATACACTGCCCTGTGGAACTCCTGCGTTGATTTCTTTCAATTCAGAGAAAGTGTCATCTAACTTAATCCTGAAGAATCTATCTTTTAAGTAAGATTCCAGTATATTAGCAAATTGGATTGGTAGAAGATTTCTTAATTTATGGTTGAGTCCTTCATGCCACACTCTATCAAATGCTTGGGCAACGTCTAGAAATATTGCTGAACAGATTTTTTTCTCCTCTAGTGCTTTCTCAATTATACTGGTTATTCGGTGAACTTGATCAATTGTTGAGTGTTGGTTACGAAAACCGAACTGATGATTTGGGATTAAGTTTTTACTCTCGATTATCGGATTTAACCTTTTTACCAGAAGCTTCTCAAAGAGTTTGGACATGACTGGCAATAGCGAAATTGGCCTATAAGATGAGGTTATGTGTGGTGGTTTCCCAGGTTTTGGAATCATGATTACTTCTGCAATTTTCCACAAGCTTGGTACATATTTGATTCTAAATGCTGCATTTATAAGATTGGTGAGCTTTACCAGAGCTTTCCTTGGTAGTTCTTTTAAGATTTCTGCTGTAATAAGATCATAGCCAGGAGCTTTTTTCATATTCATATTAGTTTTTATCTCACACGCGACTTCTTTTGGTGTTGTCGGTAGGATTTCTTTACTTTCTTGCACAGCTTGTTCAGATATTATCTCGGCTTCTAATGTTTCATCTTGATGTGGCTGGAATATTTTTTCAAGATGTTCAGCAAATTCTCGAGCTTTGTCTTCATTATTCCTAGCCCATTTATCACCTGCTACTCTTATTGGAGGGTTCTGTATTATTGGTCTTTTAATTCTTTTGGTTGCTTTCCAAAGAGAATAATCAGTACTGCTATCATTAGTTAATTTTCTTAAATAGTTGCTGACTGATTCATTTTTCAATTCTTTGATTTCTCAATTTCTCTCTGAAACCAATAGATAATGAAAATTTAGTTCAGCACATATAACTCTGACTTTTCAGAGTCGTCAAATTTTATCCAAATGATAATTAAATGTTTTGAGGACAAAAGTACCCAAACTGAAATAAACGTAACTGAAATTGAAAATGATGTATTTCCAAGTAATGATAAAGAGTTAGGAGCTTTAAAGCGTTCTAACGCTGTGGTGGGTCCGCTTTTAAAAGTTTGCAGCGAGGTTGGTTATTTTATGCGGCTATTTTGAATACTAAATTTGAGACAAACTATTTATTTTATTATTTTAACACATTGTGTGTTTTTCAGGATTTTAAACAGTATTTGGAACAAAATCGGGGACAGTATTTGATCGAACACAGAAAAAAATAATAATTTACTATTAAAATTTGATAAATTTTGAAACTAAATCGGTTAAAATTGTTTGTTACGAATCATTTTTTCTTTATTTTAATCAACAAGTGTTTAAATATATACATCTATCGTGTTTGATTGCAAATCGAAAATTAATGAAATTAGAAGAAGTTAGCAAATTTTGTAATAAACAATATTTGTTGGAATCTTAACTCTTGGACTTGGACCAAATCAAATTATTTTATGACAGAGCATTATTTTTTTGTTTATCGGGAACTCGAATTATTTTTAATTCAAAATAATTTTTATGTTTTATATACAAATTTTTTAAAGTTTTGAGCTATACATAAACAATTTGTTTGTGGCAAGAATTTTTTTCTTAAATTGAATAATTTTAATTTTGAAGTTTATGAGCTGTCAAAGTATTAAATTATTTGTGTAGAAACTAAAATATATTAAAATGTTGAGTTGTTTTAAGTGTTTAGAATATTTTCAATCAATTGATCTGCTTTGTAAACATTTAAAATATTTGCACGGATGGGTTGCTGGTGCTGGAGAAATGTTAATTTGTGGACAAAATCAATGTTTTCAGAAATTTGCTCAATGGAATAGATTCAAAAAACATTTGACAAATTCTCATATGATTGAAACCAATCCAGTTGTTTCAGATTCACACAAAATTTCAAATGATATCCACAGTGCAGAACAGGGTACCCGCAGAAATGGTATGTAGTATTAGACTGTGATTTTATTGGTTTTAATATATTTTGTGTTTATGCAAATATAGGTGAAAAAGAAATCCCTAATATCATTGACTACAAGGAATCAAACAAACAGAACGTAATAAATTCCAACTCTTATGAGGACGAACTAAAAAATTTAAAAAATTATAGATCAGTCGGCCTTAAAATTTGTGTCAAAATTATACAGTATACAAGGATTACCTACGTCAACCAGTCTTCTCATAATAGAGGAAGTACAAGAATTTGTAAGCATGACCAGCATTAGAACCTGCACGATCCATTGCTCTGGTGGTACCCGCAATAATGTGGAAAAATTGTTAAATCTGTGTGATAATCCCTTTTTCAAAATACGTTCGGAGTATTTGCTTCTCAAAGAATTGTCAGAAAAAGGCGTTTATTGTCGGCCACGAAAGTTCATGGTTAATAATAAAATTGGTGAGAAAATCGAAAAGGGAAAACTGGCTTTAAAAGAAATCACAAGTGAGGGAGTTTTAATGCCCATCTCCCATCAAATAAAACAATTTTTTGGAAAAAAAAATGTTTTAGAAAGCACACTTGAAAACGGGAGAAATTTAATTAAAAACAAATCCGTTTTGACTAATTTTGTTCAAGGTGAATTATGGCAACAAAAATTAAACCATATTAATAAGGAAAACGTGATTCCGATATTTTTGTTCTACGACGATTTTGAAACCAACAATCCCCTTGGAAGTCGCTCAGGAAATCAAGCCATCGCAGCGTTTTATTATAGTTTTCCAACGGTTCCCCAAGGATGTGCCAAATTATGCAACATATTCGTAGCAATGCTTTCAAAATCTAAAATTATAAAAACTTTTAGTTACAACGAAGCACTGGCTCCTTTAGTAGACGAATTTGATCTTCTAGAGAATAAAGGTATTGATATCGATACAGAAAACGGTACCACAAAAGTTTACTTCGCGCTAGGTCTGGTGATTGGCGACAACCTTGGATTGAATTCTATTCTTGGTTTCTCACAATCATTTTCACATAATTTCTTCTGCAGACTTTGCCTTATGAAAAAAGAAGTAACATACTTTAATACCGAGGAGAATCAAAGTATTGTACGTGATCGAAAAGTATACAATTGTCTAATGTCAAACTATAATTCAGATACATTTAAAGAAACAGGAGTTAAAAAACAATCCATTTTAAATAATTTGAATACGTTTCATGTAACCGAAAATTTTTCTGTTGATATTATGCATGACATGATGGAGGGCGTAATCAAATTTGGAATAATTAACTGTCTGTATTCATTCATAATCGACAAATATTTGTTCACAATAGATACCTTGAATTATCGAATCAAAAATTTTGAATATGGAGTAATACAAATATCGAACCAACCCGGAACTATCAAATTAGAACACATTAAGCAAAAAAAACTCCATTTAACTGCGAGGCAAACGCTTTGTTTATTAGAATTCTTTCTGTTTTATGTTGGCGATCTAATTCCACCATCAGACCCATTATTGGAATATATAACTACATTAGAAGACTTGGTTGAATTAGTTTTTCGAGAAAGCTTTTCCAGTTATGACATTCACTGTCTTAAAGATAAAATCAAAAATCACCATCAACTTTATAAAGACTGTTTTAAAGAAAATCTTAAACCTAAGCATCACTTGATGTTTAACTACCCCACCATAATATTAAAATCTGGACCATTAAAATCAATGTGGTGCATGCGTTTTGAGTCTAAGCACCGAGAAATAAAATATTATACGAACGCTATTTCATCGAGAAGAAATTTACCTCTGACAGTTGCCAAAAAATGTGCTGTTCGATTCGCTTATAATTTGTTGACTGATAGTTTTATGGAAAAGGATGTATCAATTATAAAACATAGTGAATTTCAGACATAAATAAAACATAGCAAATAATATAATATAAAACATAGCAAATTGATCAGTGAAATGCGTTTAGACATCAAAAATATAATTCTTGCAGATCATATTTAATATAAGGGAACTATCTATAGAAATGGTTATTTTATAAAATCGCAGCAACCACTTTCGTTCGTCCTAAAAATTTATAAAATTTTTATTAATGGAGCGGAAGTAATTTTATTTCTGGAAAAAATTAAAGTTGAAAGATTTGATGAAAAGTACAAATGCTATGTTACAGGTAATTCATTACAAGAATATTGTTGGACAGAAATGAATTCAAAAGAACACTTGCACCCATTTAGTCTAACCAAATGTCCAATAATTGGAGAGAAGCGTTTCAAATTTCCTATCCTATGAATAAGAAAAAAATCTATATTATAATAAATAAATAACGGTCAGTTATTCTTAAATTATGAAGTTTGTAATTTTTAGATTTTTATTACTTATTATAAAAATAAATGATTTTATATTAAATAAAACAATTGTTTTACTACATTTCCAAATGCAAATCCAATAAATTGAAGCCAAAACGAATTATAGCGCAACCAAGTGTGCCTGAAAATCGAAAGTAAAATGACCCACAGGTAGTGCGATTTATCTTACAACGGAGGTTTGACTTCAGTTGATTGGACCGATTGAAGAAAAAAATACATCATATGTGAAGCAACTTGTGGCACGACGCAATCGTATATCGTTCGATAGTAAGGCTTGCTAAAAATTTGTTGTATATCTATCTATATATCCAGCCGCTTTGATCAGTTGTGTTGGTTCATCAATTTATCGGTCCACACATAATACGGCTGATCATAAAAGTAGACAGTTTGGTCCCCTAAAAGGTTACGATTTGCCATCCAATCATCTTTCCAATCTTTTCTTACAACTTGAAGTATATGTATATACATAGCTATGCATATGATTTTACCATAAGGAAATAGTACCTTATTAATACCTACAGTAATAACTTCTTGTACGATAAATTGACCCGCATGTATGCCTTCTAAAAGTTAAAAAACTGCATTTTGTTTAAATAAAAACATTGCGTTGTCACAATTAGCATTAGCATTCCTGAAAAAGTAAATTTAAAAGAGAATTTTTTTAAGCATTGTTTCCTCACGAACCCAAATGGATTTCCATAAATTTAAAGGTATATTTATACTACCGTTTTGTTTCAGTTCATACATTTTCCGTAAGTGGTATCGTTTTCGTTCAGTTCATACACTTTTACTTTCACACAAAAACATTGCTATCTGCATTTACTATGAGGGTAACGTTGATACCTTGTGGTATGTGTTTTAGGCAAAAAAAGGCATTATAAAGGTGGATTTATATTATCCGTTCCTTTCAGTTCCTACACGTATCGTGTCAGACAAACAAAACATTGTTGCATGTATTTTCTATATGAGTATTTATATTATCCGTTCCTTTCCGTTCCTACACGTACCACCACAGACAAATATTGTTGAAAAATCTATAAATTGGTGATGTCTAACGGATAGTATAAATTGATGATGTCTGACATGACACGTGTAGCAACCGAAAGGAACGTATAATATAAATCTACCTTAACCGTTTTTAAATTAATATTATATTGTTTCACAAATAATGGTTTCTATTTATTTGGACTAGGGTAATAATTCCTATTTGTTTGTCCTACGGTTTCGGTTAATCGAGCTGTCAAATTTTTTGGAGAAAAAGCCTATGTCTGTTTACTAGTCGGTAAAATATGATAGTTTTGCCAAATAATTGAACTTAATTACACAAAATACAAACTATTTACAATACATCCATAAAAAAAAAAAAAAATTAAAATTGTTTATAAAAAGTCTAGAACTAGACAATCAACAATGTTTTTCCAAGGTCACATATACGCCTACATATATGCACGTTTAAAAGCGTTACAGACCATCCGACTTGGTCGGGTGGTCGGAGCGATTTGGTTGGGTTGGATGTAAAATTGGATCGTGTGTATGCATGTCGGTCCGACAAATTAAGTTGGATGTGTCGGATGGAAATCCCATCCAACCGTCCGACCAACCAACTAAATCGGATAGTGTGTAGTGTTGTCGTACGATATTATTTTTCAGTCGTGTTTAAAATTTCAGAGCGAGAACACCAAAGGAAAATAAACATAATTCAATCGTGTAAATTCGTGTGTGTGTCAAAAAAAAATAAAAATATTATCAAAATCGGATGGTAAGTCGGATCGTCTGTAGACAACAACCGATCAGGTTGGACCGACGGTCGGTTCGACAAGTTGGATCGTCTGTAGCGCTTTTTAAGCAATGCTAAATACATACAAATTTTCTAAATATATGTTATGTATACAAATCAACCAAATCAAAATAAAATAAAATGCATACAAAATTTCAAAAAATTTAAGGGAAATGATTTTTGTTACATCATATGAAAACAGGTACATATTGAATCATTATAAATGAAAAATCCATACTAAAAAACTGTGTGGACACCACACAAATGTCTAATGTCTTATACAAGCCTTGCTGTTCTTTTATAAGACAGATATCTAAAACAAATGTACATTGACTTGTGTCAGTTTGTAAGTCAGTTTTATATAATAAATATTTAAATAGAAAATTTGAATCATATCGTGTTTGTATACGGAATATAACATTTACTCAACAAAAATTGATACTCAAACAACAAGCTCGGCTTGTAAAGACATTTGTTTTGGTTTTGATGTACTTAAAAACAGAGCGAGCAAATCAATAATTATGAAAACAAAACAATCAATAAAAAATGATACGAAGCACTCACCCACACTGTTATTGAATGGAAATCAATTTATAAAAAAACAAAGTTCGAGAGGGAAGTTGGTACATTTTTTCACATAAATTAAAACATTGATTTATACGTTTGTACATATATGTATATTAATTTATTATCAATCTATTACAAATAATGAACTTACCATTTGTTCGGATAATTATTATTTTTTAAATAAACTTGTGGAAATGGTTTTGTGATTCTCCTCATTAAATTATTATCAAATTATATACCCCGAAATTTATGGATGCGTTAAATGTACCAATAATTAATAAATATAAAATTGTTCTTGTGTTTTAAAATGAAATTTTTGAATAGGTTATATACGTATCAAAACATTAGATAAAGTAGAACAAATATATTTTATTTATGTGTGTATATAAAAAATACGATCATACGAACGCAAGCAAAATGCAGTCTTTAACTATGCAAAAGTAAGAAAGAGAAAACATTATAAAGTAAACGATAGAAACCTCTCGTTCTGCAGTGTTACTCGTATTTGTGTTCGTTTCATACAAAATTCAAACATTCTTTTCTTCGAGGGTGAATGAAAGTTAATGCGTATATGAGCTGGAAGGAAACGATAGTACACAGAAAGTGTAATTTTTTGCTCTCATTTTTTTGTATTTGATTGAATGCGTATGAACTGAAAGGAAACGATACTATAAATCGACCTTAATACAAATACAACTCTGTTACATGTATTTACTGTGGAAGGATTTATACTACCGTTTCGTTTTAGTTCGTACATGTTCTTATGCTATCGTTTCCGTTCAGTTCATGCACATTCATTTAGTAACATATAAAAATCATGGCTACATTTATTTATTGTGAAAGTGATTATACCCAGTTGTACTATGCGTAATCAAAAATTTTTTTTTAAGTTGCAGGCTAAAAACATGAAACAGAAGTACAATATCCAAATAAAAAATCTTCTGAACGAAACGGTAGTATAAATATTCCTATAGTAAATGCATGTATCATGTTTTATTTTTTTGAGACTGACTGAATGTGTATGAAGGGAAAGAAACGATAGTATAAGTAGACCTTTATTCAAAACGAAATAGCGTAAAATTAAACAAAAATTGTTTGAAACAAGATTGCGATTTTAACTTGGCTATTCAGAGAACTCAAAAACCACATTTTTTTTATTCTGTATTACATATTGGTAGCAATAGCAAGTGACTCGTGAGACGCAATTAAGGATTTTTATTTGTGAAATTAAATTTATGTTTTTAATATGTGTAGTGTCTTCTAATTAAAATTAAATTTTAAAAGTGTTAATTAATACCGGGAAAATGAGCGATACTGTCGAAATCGAAGAGGATATATTAATCGTCCTAAACGATAATTTGTCACTGGCAAGTTTACTGGAAGAGTGTGATCTGCTCTTTTTATTTCCAAAATTGAACGGTAAATATATTGTGTTTTATTGTGTGAACATTTGTAAAATAATCTATAAATTATATAAATGGGTTTTAATGCAAGTGGATAATATTTTCTGTGCTGAACTCTATTGCCACGGTATGTTTTAACCATCACTTTTCCCGCTTCGATATCCCTTTCAATAGAATAACGGTATTTTAATATCACGTTGTTTTACATTTTTATTTATTTATCAAAGATTATTTTACCGAAACGAAAAGGTGATGGTTACAACATGTTAGCCCTAAATAAGCTAATAAAGCTTGTTTGGTTAATGCGTATTGCGATTAATTACAGAATCGTTTCGAAAAAATTGCAAGATTTAATTTACAAATTAAAATTAATATAAAACAAAGTTTTTATGCAAATGGAAAAAATGGCGGTGGAATCAATGGCTATCAATAGAAAAAGTTTAGCCCCAAATATTGTTTATATGTGTAGGAAACTGCAATGTTCAGCATCATAAACAAACCAAAGGGGCACATTGGTTTCTTTATGAATATTATTAATAATTTAAATAGATGCTGGTGCTTGCAGTTTTCTACACATAAAAACAATATTGGGGGTAAACTTTGCCCATAATAGCCATTGACTCCATATAACCATTTCTCCATTTTCTTATAATTTTTATTTTTATTTTCCTTTTAATTTTTAAATTAAATCTCTTGATTTTTTCAAGATGTGTTTTTGCTGTTATGCGTAATTAATAAGCAACAATTGTAAAGTTGTCAATAATAAGTATGGTTGTTTCTTAATTATTGAGTAATTGTTAATGCATGGAGCAAATTTATTTTAATAGAAAAACTGTTCCAACATTTTTAAAAATGATTCAATTGTTTTTTAAAATAAGTTAATTAATAACATGTTTACATTATTTAGAATATTATTATTTGGAATATTTTGTTTTAGATGCGGGGATCGATATTGATGCTTTGGGTGGAATAACGGAGAAAGATTTGGACCAGATATTTCCAGAATTTAAAGAAATTGGCTTAAAAATAAAACTAAGGAAACATATCGTCAAATGGAGAAAATCTAATGTAAGCAAAGAATAATTTAAGAAAAAGGTTAAACCGCTAAACCAGTGGTGTAAAAGCCAAATGAGTATTAGCGACAATTTTTCAAAATAAATATAGCAATAAAATTTCTTAAAATCACATCAGCTGGACAACGTGTTAATTATTTATGTAACGTTGACGACGAAATTGAGCATACTTTCAATGTGCAAATTTAGTACTTTGGAACAGTGCTCAGTTTAAGTTGATTGTTCTGTTTATATTGAAAAATGGTAAATACTCATTTAGCTTGCCCACCACTGCTCTAAGCCCGCAGTAAAATGAAAAGATAACCACATTTATGCCTAAGTGTATATGAACGATACTAAATCGCAGAGGCAATTAAATGCGAGTTTAGAAATATTCCCGATTTCTCTTTCCTTATTAATTTTTTAAGGAGTATCATTCATACATACGGACATTAATGTTTTCTCAATATCCCAAATTTTTGCTTTATTTTAGCTCAAATACTTGGAATTGTACCGAATATTCCACGGTGCTACTTTTAACTTAAAAAAATTCAGGAATATTTTTAATTGCCTGGAAAGTATTCAGAAAGTAAAGATAAAATTTGGCAAAATAAAAAAATAAGCTCCTTTTAATATTTTTAATTATTCGTGTGGTATTCGAATGAACTTCAAGTCCTTCTCGAGCTATCATAAAGCTAATTTGGGAGATTATTGCGAAAAAATTAAAGTCCGTTTTTGTTTTTGATTTTACTCGAATGTGGGTTAATTTCTTCGCTCATAATTAAATTAGTTTTATTGATTTAATTTTCGTACATTTTGATATAGGGGCTTACTGATGATGCTGAATCAGTTAATTCAACAATACCATCAGAGTGGGGAACTACTCGATCAATAGTGTCGCCAACACCGTCGACATCTTCTTCGGTGGGTGTTCCGGAGAACAACGATGATTACAAAAACGTAAGCTTTGTAGAGTTAAATTTCGCTTCTTTTTTCATGTATTAAATAGAAACTATAATTTTTCAGGAAATTAATGAAATGTTTAATCAACCTCATATAAAGGATATTTTAAAAAGCATCCGTTTGGGGGGGAGCAATTCAACGCGAGAGTTCCTGTGTAATAAAATAGTGGCGAATTTATTAGAAAACAAAATTTTTCATCTTTCAGCCACAGGATTCCATTTTATTGTTAATCAAATTAATAAATACTGCCCATCAGAAAAGCCCGAATACTATTTCCAAGATGGAAAATTTAAAAAGGGTAAATTATACTACAAATATAGGAACAACAAAACTATATTAAGACAAATTGGTATTCTTGGGAGCCGGCACCCTAAAAAAACGAGGCTGGCATTAGACAGTAACGAATTTGTTGAAGGTAATAAATTGAAATTTTTAATTCGATTATGGAATCCGCAACCTTAATCACAAGTGAATCGAATTGCATATAAAAAATATTTTAGAAATAGCTAAATAATTAGCGCAATTTAGATTTTATTTAATATTTTAATTCACGCTTTGTAAGAAAATCGCTAGAAATCTATTAAACTATAATTTATAACGTGAATCCACCCCTATTATGATTGTCGAGTCGATCGACAATCGACAGGTCTCTGTATTGCGTTTTCGTTTTTCCATTTGATAAAAACAATACGAAAAAGGAAACGGCAACACAAAGTCGTGTCGATTGTCGATCGACTCGACAATCATAATAGGGATGATTATTTTTTGATTTTATATAATACGTAGTTTCGATTTGAGTTCGATTCACTTTCCTCGAATCAATAATCGAACAGGTTATCGCCACAATTTACTTGGCTCACAAGCCACTTCTAGTTGATTTAAAAATTTCAAAATAATTTTAAAATTTCAGATGGAATCTGCGAACATGTGGATTCAGACGGCTCCAAGAATTGGCTACTATTCCATAATGAACCGTGGGAGACCGTCGAGAATCACTGGAGGATTACAGCCCCGAGCAGACTAAAATACTTTCAGCAGTCAAAAAATAAAAATATAACAGAGTTCTTAAATGAATGGCCACTTCTTAAAAGTGCAAAAGGACATCGTTTAGTAAGTTATTTAAAATTATTAGACATTTTCCTTAGAAAAATAATTGGTATTTTCATTTACAGATTGACATAGATTTCGAACAAATTTATCCAGATAAGTGCTTAAATTTATTTACAAAATGGACAAACAATTTTTCGCAAAAATTATTTTTATTAATTTTCACTGAAGTCAAGACCGGGGCGTTCAAGAAGCTGGCCATAAAATAAAAGAAATAATTTTGGGAGAAGAATTTCTTAAAGATGACATCCATTTACATCGAAAAAGTAAGTATGAAGTTTATAACTCCTAATATTTAGTATAACTAACTAAAACAGTTTTTGAATTTCAGATTTTGTCATAGCTGAACTGTTTAAACAGTTAAATGGTCTTTTAGTTCCTACATCTAGGAAAAAAAGTCTAAAGAACAATAATATTTGGAAGCCGTCTCTTATTGAATCATTCGACTCCTTCATTCACTACATTGTGGACGTAGCTGAAATAAAAAAAATATTGGATAATAAAAAAAAAAAGTACGCTGATTTTGGATTAACACTTCAGCCATCACTATTCGCTCTAAATGATGTGAATGAAAATTTAATTTCAAAAATATATATATATTATGATGACATATTTTATTTATTCGATAACATAATTAACGCCATAGATATAAATTTTAAAATATTTTATGTGATGAATTTGAAATATCCATTCGAATGTTTTAAAATTTATAAATTCCTAGAGTATCTGATGTACGATTTGTCAACAAATAATGAAATTCCTTTTGAAATCAAAAATTTAAAAGAATTGTTGTATTAATCTTACAGGTCTTATTTATGTATACAAGTGAGGTTACTAGACGAGTACAAATCGAGTGACAAATCGAGTGACAAATCGTACTCAGTAATGGTATTCATTTTGAAATAATTTATGTTTAATTTTTTAATTTTTTATAATTTAATATATTTAATTCAATTTATTTTATAATTTTTATAATACATATATCATATATGTATATACATATATAATTTACATTTTTACATTTTACATTTTTTTGTATATATATATATATATATATATATATATATATATATATATATATATATATATATATATATATATATATATATATATACATATATATATATATATATATATATATATATATATATATATATATATATATATACATACATACATACATATATCTAAAAAAATTAGTGTTTATATTAAAAAATACAAGTTTAATTTTAAATAAAACTGGATTCAAATATAACAATTTTCGTTTGTTTTAATCGATATAAATCATCACATTTTCTCTCCTCAAAATATTTCTGTTCAAATTAAAATTTGCTTCGTTCGTTATGCATTACTGAAATTACATCCAAGCAATACATGTGTTTGTATTGAAACATTAATTGTTCAATTTAAAGTAAAATTAGGTTTAAATAAAGTTATTTGTTTTGTGCTCGAAATATTTTTGTTTGACTATGAAATTTGCCACGCTTCGCTTGGAACCATTGAAATTTACTTCTAAACAAAATATGTTTGTTTCTAAATCAAAATGTTGAAACTTAATGTTTTAACTTAAACATTCGTTGTTGGATTTAGAATCAGTAAATTTCTAATTTAAACTATATGAATTTTAATTCAAAATTGTTGTGTTTTTGTTATAAAGGGCATTCTGTTTGTGGGATGTTTATGGATTTTAATTTAAAACTAAGATAATAGTTTTGTATTAAGACGGTACTATTTCACACAAGGCGAATCCAGTTTTGGAGCTATTTCGAAATCGCGATTGATTTATTTATAATCAATTTTGTTTGTCAATAGTCATTTTTTTTTCTGTGAAGAACTAAAAAAACACAAAAAACCTCCGAGAGAAGTCACGAAAAGCCGTGATCGACTACTTAGGTTCATACAATGATGCCAAATTTGGGCTTTATCCGAGTCGTGAAGAAAAACGCGCTGTTAGTCACGCATGTATTGATTTATTTCCAACAATCAGAACCAAGAACAACCATCTGGAAAACATTGTAAGTTTTATTGATTTTCCATTTCTCTATCATTTTAGTAATTTTGATATCAAATAATTTTACTTAATAGGATCTGCTTTTTGACTTAAAAACAGGAGCAGGATATTTAACTAGTAAACTGAAAAATTTACGAAAAAACCATAAATTAAATAATTCGCCGTGTAACTCATTGAATGCTGCTGTTGAACCTACAGATTCAACTACCACAGAAAATCTTCAAGATGACCTAAAATTTTTAAAAAATGCTAAACTTCCGGATCAGATTGAATCAGTTAGAGAAAAGCTGTTAAAAACTTTTGATTCAAGAAGACGAACGATCAAAGAAAAAGCAGAAAATATTAATCTTTTTGTCGAATATCCTTATTTTTTTGTTGCACCGGAACTAGTATGCAGTATTTATTATTCAATATATCTGTAACGAAAGTTAAAACTTCTTTCGGTTCTCCTTAAACACTTGTTAAACAAACTAATTAAATTAAAACATTTAATTTAGATTTTTAAAAATTAATATATTTTCGGAAACACTATGTTTCCATCATCAGATTATAAAAGTATCTACAAGGTAGTAACAATGTAGTAATAAAAAATTTACATAAATATTGTTCGTTTTGAAATCCTCTCATTTTGCATTGTGTGTGTATGTATACAATTTCATGACCTGCCTCAATCAGAGTATAAATTGGGCAACTCATTGACAGGTTGCCATTTAAAGTTGATCAAATTTAATATTTATGTTTACCTAAGGAAACAATTTGCATTTTTCAATTTTGCGATGACGATTTCTAAAAGAAAATTCTGTTTTTTGTGGAAATGTTGTGTGTGTTATTTACTGTGTAGATGAAACTTCTGGTGATACTACTGTTGATGTGAATTGTGTTGATAGTATTTTTACAACTCGAACAGACAACTTGTTTTGGGACCCAAATCAGAATTTAGAATTCTTGTTTTATTTTTTCTGATGTACCAGCATTCCAATGGATCTAGTAATCTATTGTCCTTCACATGTTTTACTAGGCTTAGGCTAGACACATCTACATTATGACCGGATTCCAGTATATGTTTGGCCACTGGTTTGGCTTGTGGTCATTGGAAAGAACCAATCACGCCGACTTCCAAAATTCTTCAACAGTCAATCCCCATCGATCAAGTTCACTATGGAAAGTGAAGATAACAACCAGTTGCCATTCTTGGATATTATGGTCAAAAAAGATGAAAATAAATTCCACTTCAGCATATATCGCAAAAAAACCGCAACCGACAGATATATCATTAACGAGTCTTATCATCCTGTTCAACATAAGCGAGCGGCTTTCAACAGCATGATACACCGGCTGGTCCATATTCCACAAAATCTGGAAGATTACGAGGCTGAACTGCAAAAAATAAAACAAATCGCTATGGTAAACGGATACACAAGTGATATGGTGGACCAAATAACTCGGGCCTGTTTGAGGAAAAAAGCATTAACGGACGCCACAACTTTGTCCCATATTTCTGAAACAATAGTGAGATGTAAATTAAATTCTTACAGAGAACTGTCATCAAAGTTGAAGAAACAATGGAAACATTTTAAAGTGGATCTAGTGGAAAGTAGCGCCAGGCTCCATTTTTGATTGCATTGGGTCCCAAAAAATCGGCGGTACATCAATATTTGATTGCTGTTGATGGGCAATTAATTCCTTTACACAAAAAATTAAATATAGTTGAGGCAGTGGAAAAATTGGTTCAAGTATATTACGTATTCAACTTAAAGTACGATAATAATTTAAAATTTTTTTACTCATTCTTACAATATTATTTATTTGAAATAAGAGACCATTATATTTCAACGTCGGTTAAAAATATTATAACCAAATTTGATAATTGTCTAGGTTAGATAAAAATTGAAATTTTTAATAGCTAGTATTTTGTATTAAGAATTTGAATTTAAAATATTTATTTTGAGTTTGATATAATTTAATGAATTTTTTTATTTTTGAGGACGATGTATCTAATTTTATAAATAAAACATACAAGATGTTATATTGCTATTTGTGTAATAACCAATTTTGTTTATTTTCTGAAATTACTAACCATCTTCAAAGATTTCATAAAATAAATAAAAGGGCTAATGACCTAGCCTTGAAATGCGTCGCTAGTGTGATTTGCGAAAATAGTTACTGTTCATTTAAAAGTTTAAAAAGACATATTTTATGTTGTCCCCTTCGGGGTAGAAATATTGTTAATTTAAATAGTACATTGGATACATCTTTATCAGAAATTAATAGTTCAAGTCAAATGCATTTTCCAGATAGTTCACCAAATGATTATTTAAGTCAAATCAAATAAAATTTAACGCCTACGTTACTAAATATTTCAGGAAAAAAGGCTGATGAAATTATTGAATTTCAACGATCCTTAACTGAAAATATTTTTAACGATATATCAAAAATAATTTATCAATCGTCTCACGTAAGAGAAGCAAACCTAAACACACTCAAACGAAAATATTTAAGTAATTTGATGGAAATGAGTTCCAGTTACAAAAGAAACAAAACTGTCGAAAAAATCGATATTTCGTTACTCCGAAGACTAAAAATATAGGCTTAAATTGGACAGTTAAATAAAGCCTTACTTATCGACAAACTACATTTCAATATATATCCATTATAGAAACGATCCAGAGTTTATTTCTAAATTCTTCATTTTATTTTATGTATTTTAATAATGGTCATGTTTGTAAAAGTAATTGTTTACAAAAGTATTGTTGTGGAGAAAATTTTAAGAATAATACCTTATTTATACAATATCCCGATGCATTACAATTACAACTACATATATTATGATGATTTCGAGCTATGTAATCCTTTAGGAAGTAAACGAAAGATTCATAAAGTTGGCGGAATTTATTTCACTATAAAAAATTTACATGTAGAAACTTATTCAGCGACTAACAATATGTTCTTAGTGGCACTATTTAGAACTTGACTCAGTCGAGCACAAATACGTGGACTGTAATTCGGAATCGGCTTGGCTGCACAATAAAACTGCTTATCGATGATGATAATAAAACAAATAGCGACTTGAAAACTGTTTACAATTCTTATTGATTTCTTTTATACAATACACTTTGATTTTTTATTTAATTATGATTTTTGGTTGAATCTTGTTGCTGATGTGAATAGCTGTAGTCTCAAAAATGCAATGAAGGCAAAAAATAAAAATGGTAAATTATAAACAAGTTATACCAATACACGACTTAATTTACGAGTATGAAGTACTGCTTAATTAATATGCATCTTGCAATACAATTACAATTGGTATAATTAATCACCTATTAAATCTACTATAATTATTTCGGCATTAGTGATTCTGTCAACAACAAACGACAACAAAAAATAATTACAGAAGTAATAATAAATAATATTGTGGTATACAAATAAATATTCAGTACTTACCTGAATTAGGAAGAACTATTCTCTAAATTATATAATGTTAAATTTATAATGTAATTTGTTTCAGAACTATTGTATCAAGACGTAACAATGTATATATACATACAACGTATATATACATAGATTACAAGATAAGTAAAATTATTAGATGTCAATTCAGGTGATTAATTTATTCTTTTCTTTTCAGGTTCAAGCTGAATGGACATCCAAAACTTCAATTCTACATGTAATAATAATAAGGTTTATGATAAAGTGTTATTTAAATACAAATGCTGGTGTATGTGTTTTATTTAAAGAATGATATCAAACATCACGGCCGCCTTGAATATCGCCAGATTTCAATGTACTGGTAGACGGCAAAGCTTGGTAATTGGTCTTCGGATTTTCCCTTGACTGGTTAGTATTTCAGAAACACGAACTCGACCATCATTTCCCGGAAACACTTCGGTAATTTTACCCATTTTCCATTGATTAATTAGCGGATTTTCTTCTAAAACAAGGACGACATCATTAATTTTCAGGTTTTCCTTGGTAGTGGTTCATTTCACGCGAGCTTGCATGGAGGTTAGATACTCCAGATGCCATCGTTTCCAGAATAGTTGTGTCATTCGTTGAATAGCATTCCAGTGTGACAATCTATTGTAGGGTATGTCAGTGATATCTGGCCGCGGAATGGTGGTAATAGGGTGGCCAATGAGAAAATGCGCTGGAGTTAATGGATCACGTTCATCATCTGATAGCGCACATAATGGCCTGGAATTAAGTAGCCCTTCAATCTGGACCAACAAGGTGTTCAGCTCTTCTTGGGTTAGAGTGTTACTTCCAATTACTCTCTCTAAATGCGTTTTGGCCGATTTGACGCCCGCTTCCCAAATTCCTCCAAAATGGGGCGCCTGTGGTGGGATAAAATGCCACGTAACCTGGTATCTCTTAAATATAGAATTAGATATTAGGTTAATATTGGTTTTAATAAATAAATTTAATTCTTTTAATTTTTGACTTGCGCCTCGGAAATTTGTTCCATTATCCGAGAAGATATCTGTGCTGACACCTCTTCATGCAAAAAATCGGTTCAGCGCGGCTATAAATGAGTCGGTCGTCATATCTCCGACGAGTTCTAGGTGGATAGCCTTGGTACTTAAGCATATAATTAAACAGATATAGCTTTTGATAACTCGTTGTCCTCGCCCTCGCCTCAAATATGTTTTAACAGGGCCTGCAAAATCTAAGCCAATTTTCAGAAATGGGCGGATTAGTTCCACTCTTTCCTTCGGCAAGTTTCTCATTATTTGCTTTTCGGTTAGTGGTCGTTGTTTAATGCACTACACACACTTCCGGATCGTTAACCTTATAAAATTTCTACCATGGACGATCCAGAATTTCCTACGGATGATACTTAGTAGCAACGCTGCACCACAATGTAGATTGCTTATGTGGTATTTGATGACCAGCTTCGTTGTAATCGCGGATTTTGAGGCCAATATTATCGGGTGAAGAGTATCGTAAGGCGCAACAGCCCTTTCGATGCGACCTCCTACTCGTAACAGTTTTCTTTCGTCCAAAAATGGATTTAATGACTTAATCGTGCTCTTCGGTGGTAGAGGATTACCTTTCTCAATGGCTTGAATTTCCTCTTTAAAATGTTGAATTTGCGTATATTTTAGTATTTCAGCCTCTGCATCTCGCCACTCATAGCTACTGGTAATTCTCGAAGATACTTTCGACTTTCTAAAGTATCTCACAATAAATTTTCGAATTATGGTTAAAATTCTGATGATCTTATCGTAACTTGAGTAATTGGATATTAATTCTTCAATTACTGATGGTGATTGTGGGGTTTTGGGACAGACTGCAACCATAACCTGCAGTTTCTCTCGACGTTCTAGATTGCTCGTTTCTGGCTTCAGGAAACCTGGCCAATGTTCGGGTTCTGCTAACAAAAATTCAGGTCCATTGCACCATAACAGATGATTTGCTAATTCATTTGGGCTTAATCCCCGTGTTGCACAATCTGCCGGGTTGAGCTTGGATATGACGTGTCTCCATTTTGTCTCGTGGTAGTATTTCTAGGATTTCGCTGGTTCGGTTTGCCACATAAGTCTTTCATTTTCGTGGGTGATCTGACAACCAATCCAGCACAATGGTAGAATCAGTCCAACAGAATAATTGCGTATCTGTAAAGTTGAATACTGACTGGATATGTTTCATTAATCTGGATAACAGCAAGGCCCCTTTAATTCGAGTCGTGGCAGTGAAATATTTTTTATGGATGCAACTTTCGTTTTGGCTGCTATCAATGTGGTGACAGTGCGGTCGTGGTAAACGGTGCGAAGGTAAACTGACGCTGCGAATGCAAGTTCACTAGCATCGCAGAAACCGTGCAATTGACATTCTGCTTGATTCATGAACAGCAAAATTGTCATCTTCAAAATTGATATTTCGGAGATTTCATCTCGAAGTTTCAACCATTGGTCTCACACTGTGTGTGGTAAATCGTCATACCATCCCAACTCCAATAACCACAACATTTGAAAAAAACTTTTAATTTTCACGACGAACGGTGTTAACAGCCCCAGTGGGTCGAAGATTCGACTAGCTTCGGATAATATCGCTCTTTTGGTGGTGGGTATTTTATCTTCCATTGTGACGCGATACGTGAACGTATCGACGTATGTGAAGTTAGCCCGAAAAAGGCCTTTTCATCCCGAAAAAAAGTGTCTTCGCTAAATTCAATTTAAAAAGCCTTTCAGCACGAAAAATCATAGAAATATAAGAAAATTATACTCCATCCCGAAAAAAAAAAATTACCTAAAACAAGATTTTTAGTCAATATATTTTCAGGCGTTTATATTTTAAAATCCGATACAAATAAAGCCTTTAATTACGAAAATAATAAAATAACAATCAATCTCGAAAAAAATTTAATTTATATTAGAAAACACATATTTACAAGATATTTAATTGGGTGGGCCTTAATTTAAAAGTAACAATATCACCATTACCAGATAATAGTGATAAGGGGTTTTCCGAAACAATCCTTCGTTCAATAGTTTTGGTTGAACGATTAAAAAAAACATGTTCATGTGTTAACCAATGTATGCCAACTCACAGAGGTTTGCAGATATAGCGGTATAGGGCATGCAAATGGACCGACCTTTGATAAAAAATTCCCTACGGTGTCATTATCATACGATGAGGATAAGGGGTTTTCCGAAACAATTTTTCATTCAATAGTTTTGGTTGAACGATTAATAAAAAATGTTCATGTGTTAACCAATGTATCCCAACTCACAGAGGTTTGCAGATATAGCGGTATAGGGCATGCAAATGGACCGACCTTTGATAAAAAATTCCCTACGGTGTCATTATCATACGATGAGGATAAGGGGTTTTCCGAAACAATTTTTCATTCAATAGTTTTGGTTGAACGATTAATAAAAAATGTTCATGTGTTAACCAATGTATCCCAACTCACAGAGGTTTGCAGATATAGCGGTATAGGGCATGCAAATGGACCGACCTTTGATAAAAAATTCCCCACGGTGATATTATCATACGATGAGGATAAGGGGTTTTCCGAAACAATTTTTCATTCAATAGTTTTGGTTGAACGATTAATAAAAAATGCTCATGTGTAAACCAATGTATCCCAACTCACAGAGGTTTGCAGATATAGCGGTACAGGGCATGCAAATGGACCGACCTTTGATAAAAAATTCCCCACGGTGTCATTATCATACGATGAGGATAAGGGGTTTTCCGAAACAATTTTTCATTCAATAGTTTTGGTTGAACGATTAATAAAAAATGCTCATGTGTAAACCAATGTATCCCAACTCACAGAGGTTTGCAGATATAGCGGTACAGGGCATGCAAATGGACCGACCTTTGATAAAAAACTCCCCATGGTGTCATTATCATACGATGAGGATAAGGGGTTTTCCGAAACAATTTTTCATTCAATAGTTTTGGTTGAACGATTAATAAAAAATGCTCATGTGTAAACCAATGTATCCCAACTCACAGAGGTTTGCAGATATAGCGGTACAGGGCATGCAAATGGACCGACCTTTGATAAAAAATTCCCCACGGTGTCATTATCATACGATGAGGATAAGGGGTTTTCCGAAACAATTTTTCATTCAATAGTTTTGGTTGAACGATTAATAAAAAATGCTCATGTGTAAACCAATGTATCCCAACTCACAGAGGTTTGCAGATATAGCGGTACAGGGCATGCAAATGGACCGACCTTTGATAAAAAACCCCCCATGGTGTCATTATCATACGATGAGGATAAGGGGTTTTCCGAAACAATTTTTCATTCAATAGTTTTGGTTGAACGATTAATAAAAAATGCTCATGTGTAAACCAATGTATCCCAACTCACAGAGGTTTGCAGATATAGCGGTACAGGGCATGCAAATGGACCGACCTCTGATAAAAAATTCCCCACGGTGTCATTATCATACGATGAGGATAAGGGGTTTTCCGAAACAATTTTTCATTCAATAGTTTTGGTTGAACGATTAATAAAAAATGCTCATGTGTAAATCAATGTATCCCAACTCACAGAGGTTTGCAGATATAGCGGTATAGGGCATGCAAATGGACCGACCTTTGATAAAAAATTCCCCACGGTGTCATTATCATACGATGAGGATAAGGGGTTTTCCGAAACAATTTTTCATTCAATAGTTTTGGTTGAACGATTAATAAAAAATGCTCATGTGTAAATCAATGTATCCCAACTCACAGAGGTTTGCAGATATAGCGGTACAGGGCATGCAAATGGACCGACCTTTGATAAAAAATTCCCCACGGTGTCATTATCATACGATGAGGATAAGGGGTTTTCCGAAACAATTTTTCATTCAATAGTTTTGGTTGAACGATTAATAAAAAATGCTCATGTGTAAACCAATGTATCCCAACTCACAGAGGTTTGCAGATATAGCGGTATAGGGCATGCAAATGGACCGACCTTTGATAAAAAATTCCCCATGGTGTCATTATCATACGATGAGGATAAGGGGTTTTCCGAAACAATTTTTCATTCAATAGTTTTGGTTGAACGATTAATAAAAAATGCTCATGTGTAAACCAATGTATCCCAACTCACAGAGGTTTGCAGATATAGCGGTATAGGGCATGCAAATGGACCGACCTTTGATAAAAAATTCCCCACGGTGTCATTATCATACGATGAGGATAAGGGGTTTTCCGAAACAATTTTTCATTCAATAGTTTTGGTTGAACGATTAATAAAAAATGCTCATGTGTAAACCAATGTATCCCAACTCACAGAGGTTTGCAGATATAGCGGTACAGGGCATGCAAATGGACCGACCTTTGATAAAAAACCCCCCATGGTGTCATTATCATACGATGAGGATAAGGGTTTTCCGAAACAATTTTTCATTCAATAGTTTTGGTTGAACGATTAATAAAAAATGCTCATGTGTAAATCAATGTATCCCAACTCACAGAGGTTTGCAGATATAGCGGTACAGGGCATGCAAATGGACCGACCTTTGATAAAAAATTCCCCACGGTGTCATTATCATACGATGAGGATAAGGGGTTTTCCGAAACAATTTTTCATTCAATAGTTTTGGTTGAACGATTAATAAAAAATGCTCATGTGTAAACCAATGTATCCCAACTCACAGAGGTTTGCAGATATAGCGGTATAGGGCATGCAAATGGACCGACCTTTGATAAAAAACTCCCCATGGTGTCATTATCATACGATGAGGATAAGGGGTTTTCCGAAACAATTTTTCATTCAATAGTTTTGGTTGAACGATTAATAAAAAATGCTCATGTGTAAACCAATGTATCCCAACTCACAGAGGTTTGCAGATATAGCGGTACAGGGCATGCAAATGGACCGACCTTTGATAAAAAATTCCCCACGGTGTCATTATCATACGATGAGGATAAGGGGTTTTCCGAAACAATTTTTCATTCAATAGTTTTGGTTGAACGATTAATAAAAAATGCTCATGTGTAAACCAATGTATCCCAACTCACAGAGGTTTGCAGATATAGCGGTACAGGGCATGCAAATGGACCGACCTTTGATAAAAAACCCCCCATGGTGTCATTATCATACGATGAGGATAAGGGGTTTTCCGAAACAATTTTTCATTCAATAGTTTTGGTTGAACGATTAATAAAAAATGCTCATGTGTAAATCAATGTATCCCAACTCACAGAGGTTTGCAGATATAGCGGTACAGGGCATGCAAATGGACCGACCTTTGATAAAAAATTCCCCACGGTGTCATTATCATACGATGAGGATAAGGGGTTTTCCGAAACAATTTTTCATTCAATAGTTTTGGTTGAACGATTAATAAAAAATGCTCATGTGTAAACCAATGTATCCCAACTCACAGAGGTTTGCAGATATAGCGGTATAGGGCATGCAAATGGACCGACCTTTGATAAAAAATTCCCCATGGTGTCATTATCATACGATGAGGATAAGGGGTTTTCCGAAACAATTTTTCATTCAATAGTTTTGGTTGAACGATTAATAAAAAATGCTCATGTGTAAACCAATGTATCCCAACTCACAGAGGTTTGCAGATATAGCGGTATAGGGCATGCAAATGGACCGACCTTTGATAAAAAATTCCCCACGGTGTCATTATCATACGATGAGGATAAGGGGTTTTCCGAAACAATTTTTCATTCAATAGTTTTGGTTGAACGATTAATAAAAAATGCTCATGTGTAAACCAATGTATCCCAACTCACAGAGGTTTGCAGATATAGCGGTACAGGGCATGCAAATGGACCGACCTCTGATAAAAAATTCCCCACGGTGTCATTATCATACGATGAGGATAAGGGGTTTTCCGAAACAATTTTTCATTCAATAGTTTTGGTTGAACGATTAATAAAAAATGCTCATGTGTAAATCAATGTATCCCAACTCACAGAGGTTTGCAGATATAGCGGTACAGGGCATGCAAATGGACCGACCTTTGATAAAAAATTCCCCACGGTGTCATTATCATACGATGAGGATAAGGGGTTTTCCGAAACAATTTTTCATTCAATAGTTTTGGTTGAACGATTAATAAAAAATGCTCATGTGTAAACCAATGTATCCCAACTCACAGAGGTTTGCAGATATAGCGGTACAGGGCATGCAAATGGACCGACCTTTGATAAAAAACCCCCCATGGTGTCATTATCATACGATGAGGATAAGGGGTTTTCCGAAACAATTTTTCATTCAATAGTTTTGGTTGAACGATTAATAAAAAATGCTCATGTGTAAACCAATGTATCCCAACTCACAGAGGTTTGCAGATATAGCGGTACAGGGCATGCAAATGGACCGACCTTTGATAAAAAACCCCCCATGGTGTCATTATCATACGATGAGGATAAGGGGTTTTCCGAAACAATTTTTCATTCAATAGTTTTGGTTGAACGATTAATAAAAAATGCTCATGTGTAAATCAATGTATCCCAACTCACAGAGGTTTGCAGATATAGCGGTACAGGGCATGCAAATGGACCGACCTTTGATAAAAAATTCCCCACGGTGTCATTATCATACGATGAGGATAAGGGGTTTTCCGAAACAATTTTTCATTCAATAGTTTTGGTTGAACGATTAATAAAAAATGCTCATGTGTAAACCAATGTATCCCAACTCACAGAGGTTTGCAGATATAGCGGTATAGGGCATGCAAATGGACCGACCTTTGATAAAAAATTCCCCATGGTGTCATTATCATACGATGAGGATAAGGGGTTTTCCGAAACAATTTTTCATTCAATAGTTTTGGTTGAACGATTAATAAAAAATGCTCATGTGTAAACCAATGTATCCCAACTCACAGAGGTTTGCAGATATAGCGGTACAGGGCATGCAAATGGACCGACCTTTGATAAAAAATTCCCCACGGTGTCATTATCATACGATGAGGATAAGGGGTTTTCCGAAACAATTTTTCATTCAATAGTTTTGGTTGAACGATTAATAAAAAATGCTCATGTGTAAACCAATGTATCCCAACTCACAGAGGTTTGCAGATATAGCGGTATAGGGCATGCAAATGGACCGACCTTTGATAAAAAATTCCCCACGGTGTCATTATCATACGATGAGGATAAGGGGTTTTCCGAAACAATTTTTCATTCAATAGTTTTGGTTGAACGATTAATAAAAAATGCTCATGTGTAAACCAATGTATCCCAACTCACAGAGGTTTGCAGATATAGCGGTATAGGGCATGCAAATGGACCGACCTTTGATAAAAAATTCCCCATGGTGTCATTATCATACGATGAGGATAAGGGGTTTTCCGAAACAATTTTTCATTCAATAGTTTTGGTTGAACGATTAATAAAAAATGCTCATGTGTAAACCAATGTATCCCAACTCACAGAGGTTTGCAGATATAGCGGTATAGGGCATGCAAATGGACCGACCTTTGATAAAAAATACCCCATGGTGTCATTATCATACGATGAGGATAAGGGGTTTTCCGAAACAATTTTTCATTCAATAGTTTTGGTTGAACGATTAATAAAAAATGCTCATGTGTAAACCAATGTATCCCAACTCACAGAGGTTTGCAGATATAGCGGTATAGGGCATGCAAATGGACCGACCTTTGATAAAAAATTCCCCACGGTGTCATTATCATACGATGAGGATAAGGGGTTTTCCGAAACAATTTTTCATTCAATAGTTTTGGTTGAACGATTAATAAAAAATGCTCATGTGTAAACCAATGTATCCCAACTCACAGAGGTTTGCAGATATAGCGGTACAGGGCATGCAAATGGACCGACCTTTGATAAAAAACCCCCCATGGTGTCATTATCATACGATGAGGATAAGGGGTTTTCCGAAACAATTTTTCATTCAATAGTTTTGGTTGAACGATTAATAAAAAATGCTCATGTGTAAACCAATGTATCCCAACTCACAGAGGTTTGCAGATATAGCGGTATAGGGCATGCAAATGGACCGACCTTTGATAAAAAACTCCCCATGGTGTCATTATCATACGATGAGGATAAGGGGTTTTCCGAAACAATTTTTCATTCAATAGTTTTGGTTGAACGATTAATAAAAAATGCTCATGTGTAAACCAATGTATCCCAACTCACAGAGGTTTGCAGATATAGCGGTACAGGGCATGCAAATGGACCGACCTTTGATAAAAAATTCCCCACGGTGTCATTATCATACGATGAGGATAAGGGGTTTTCCGAAACAATTTTTCATTCAATAGTTTTGGTTGAACGATTAATAAAAAATGCTCATGTGTAAACCAATGTATCCCAACTCACAGAGGTTTGCAGATATAGCGGTACAGGGCATGCAAATGGACCGACCTTTGATAAAAAAACCCCCATGGTGTCATTATCATACGATGAGGATAAGGGGTTTTCCGAAACAATTTTTCATTCAATAGTTTTGGTTGAACGATTAATAAAAAATGCTCATGTGTAAACCAATGTATCCCAACTCACAGAGGTTTGCAGATATAGCGGTACAGGGCATGCAAATGGACCGACCTTTGATAAAAAATTCCCCACGGTGTCATTATCATACGATGAGGATAAGGGGTTTTCCGAAACAATTTTTCATTCAATAGTTTTGGTTGAACGATTAATAAAAAATGCTCATGTGTAAACCAATGTATCCCAACTCACAGAGGTTTGCAGATATAGCGGTACAGGGCATGCAAATGGACCGACCTTTGATAAAAAACCCCCCATGGTGTCATTATCATACGATGAGGATAAGGGGTTTTCCGAAACAATTTTTCATTCAATAGTTTTGGTTGAACGATTAATAAAAAATGCTCATGTGTAAACCAATGTATCCCAACTCACAGAGGTTTGCAGATATAGCGGTACAGGGCATGCAAATGGACCGACCTCTGATAAAAAATTCCCCACGGTGTCATTATCATACGATGAGGATAAGGGGTTTTCCGAAACAATTTTTCATTCAATAGTTTTGGTTGAACGATTAATAAAAAATGCTCATGTGTAAATCAATGTATCCCAACTCACAGAGGTTTGCAGATATAGCGGTACAGGGCATGCAAATGGACCGACCTTTGATAAAAAATTCCCCACGGTGTCATTATCATACGATGAGGATAAGGGGTTTTCCGAAACAATTTTTCATTCAATAGTTTTGGTTGAACGATTAATAAAAAATGCTCATGTGTAAATCAATGTATCCCAACTCACAGAGGTTTGCAGATATAGCGGTACAGGGCATGCAAATGGACCGACCTTTGATAAAAAATTCCCCACGGTGTCATTATCATACGATGAGGATAAGGGGTTTTCCGAAACAATTTTTCATTCAATAGTTTTGGTTGAACGATTAATAAAAAATGCTCATGTGTAAACCAATGTATCCCAACTCACAGAGGTTTGCAGATATAGCGGTATAGGGCATGCAAATGGACCGACCTTTGATAAAAAATTCCCCATGGTGTCATTATCATACGATGAGGATAAGGGGTTTTCCGAAACAATTTTTCATTCAATAGTTTTGGTTGAACGATTAATAAAAAATGCTCATGTGTAAACCAATGTATCCCAACTCACAGAGGTTTGCAGATATAGCGGTATAGGGCATGCAAATGGACCGACCTTTGATAAAAAATTCCCCACGGTGTCATTATCATACGATGAGGATAAGGGGTTTTCCGAAACAATTTTTCATTCAATAGTTTTGGTTGAACGATTAATAAAAAATGCTCATGTGTAAACCAATGTATCCCAACTCACAGAGGTTTGCAGATATAGCGGTACAGGGCATGCAAATGGACCGACCTTTGATAAAAAATTCCCCACGGTGTCATTATCATACGATGAGGATAAGGGGTTTTCCGAAACAATTTTTCATTCAATAGTTTTGGTTGAACGATTAATAAAAAATGCTCATGTGTAAACCAATGTATCCCAACTCACAGAGGTTTGCAGATATAGCGGTATAGGGCATGCAAATGGACCGACCTTTGATAAAAAACTCCCCATGGTGTCATTATCATACGATGAGGATAAGGGGTTTTCCGAAACAATTTTTCATTCAATAGTTTTGGTTGAACGATTAATAAAAAATGCTCATGTGTAAACCAATGTATCCCAACTCACAGAGGTTTGCAGATATAGCGGTACAGGGCATGCAAATGGACCGACCTTTGATAAAAAATTCCCCACGGTGTCATTATCATACGATGAGGATAAGGGGTTTTCCGAAACAATTTTTCATTCAATAGTTTTGGTTGAACGATTAATAAAAAATGCTCATGTGTAAACCAATGTATCCCAACTCACAGAGGTTTGCAGATATAGCGGTACAGGGCATGCAAATGGACCGACCTTTGATAAAAAACCCCCCATGGTGTCATTATCATACGATGAGGATAAGGGGTTTTCCGAAACAATTTTTCATTCAATAGTTTTGGTTGAACGATTAATAAAAAATGCTCATGTGTAAATCAATGTATCCCAACTCACAGAGGTTTGCAGATATAGCGGTACAGGGCATGCAAATGGACCGACCTTTGATAAAAAATTCCCCACGGTGTCATTATCATACGATGAGGATAAGGGGTTTTCCGAAACAATTTTTCATTCAATAGTTTTGGTTGAACGATTAATAAAAAATGCTCATGTGTAAACCAATGTATCCCAACTCACAGAGGTTTGCAGATATAGCGGTATAGGGCATGCAAATGGACCGACCTTTGATAAAAAATTCCCCATGGTGTCATTATCATACGATGAGGATAAGGGGTTTTCCGAAACAATTTTTCATTCAATAGTTTTGGTTGAACGATTAATAAAAAATGCTCATGTGTAAACCAATGTATCCCAACTCACAGAGGTTTGCAGATATAGCGGTATAGGGCATGCAAATGGACCGACCTTTGATAAAAAATTCCCCACGGTGTCATTATCATACGATGAGGATAAGGGGTTTTCCGAAACAATTTTTCATTCAATAGTTTTGGTTGAACGATTAATAAAAAATGCTCATGTGTAAACCAATGTATCCCAACTCACAGAGGTTTGCAGATATAGCGGTATAGGGCATGCAAATGGACCGACCTTTGATAAAAAACCCCCCATGGTGTTATTATCATACGATGAGGATAAGGGTTTTCCGAAACAATTTTTCATTCAATAGTTTTGGTTGAACGATTAATAAAAAATGCTCATGTGTAAACCAATGTATCCCAACTCACAGAGGTTTGCAGATATAGCGGTACAGGGCATGCAAATGGACCGACCTTTGATAAAAAATTCCCCACGGTGTCATTATCATACGATGAGGATAAGGGGTTTTCCGAAACAATTTTTCATTCAATAGTTTTGGTTGAACGATTAATAAAAAATGCTCATGTGTAAACCAATGTATCCCAACTCACAGAGGTTTGCAGATATAGCGGTATAGGGCATGCAAATGGACCGACCTTTGATAAAAAACTCCCCATGGTGTCATTATCATACGATGAGGATAAGGGGTTTTCCGAAACAATTTTTCATTCAATAGTTTTGGTTGAACGATTAATAAAAAATGCTCATGTGTAAACCAATGTATCCCAACTCACAGAGGTTTGCAGATATAGCGGTACAGGGCATGCAAATGGACCGACCTTTGATAAAAAATTCCCCACGGTGTCATTATCATACGATGAGGATAAGGGGTTTTCCGAAACAATTTTTCATTCAATAGTTTTGGTTGAACGATTAATAAAAAATGCTCATGTGTAAACCAATGTATCCCAACTCACAGAGGTTTGCAGATATAGCGGTACAGGGCATGCAAATGGACCGACCTTTGATAAAAAACCCCCCATGGTGTCATTATCATACGATGAGGATAAGGGGTTTTCCGAAACAATTTTTCATTCAATAGTTTTGGTTGAACGATTAATAAAAAATGCTCATGTGTAAACCAATGTATCCCAACTCACAGAGGTTTGCAGATATAGCGGTACAGGGCATGCAAATGGACCGACCTTTGATAAAAAACCCCCCATGGTGTCATTATCATACGATGAGGATAAGGGGTTTTCCGAAACAATTTTTCATTCAATAGTTTTGGTTGAACGATTAATAAAAAATGCTCATGTGTAAATCAATGTATCCCAACTCACAGAGGTTTGCAGATATAGCGGTACAGGGCATGCAAATGGACCGACCTTTGATAAAAAATTCCCCACGGTGTCATTATCATACGATGAGGATAAGGGGTTTTCCGAAACAATTTTTCATTCAATAGTTTTGGTTGAACGATTAATAAAAAATGCTCATGTGTAAACCAATGTATCCCAACTCACAGAGGTTTGCAGATATAGCGGTATAGGGCATGCAAATGGACCGACCTTTGATAAAAAATTCCCCATGGTGTCATTATCATACGATGAGGATAAGGGGTTTTCCGAAACAATTTTTCATTCAATAGTTTTGGTTGAACGATTAATAAAAAATGCTCATGTGTAAACCAATGTATCCCAACTCACAGAGGTTTGCAGATATAGCGGTATAGGGCATGCAAATGGACCGACCTTTGATAAAAAATTCCCCACGGTGTCATTATCATACGATGAGGATAAGGGGTTTTCCGAAACAATTTTTCATTCAATAGTTTTGGTTGAACGATTAATAAAAAATGCTCATGTGTAAACCAATGTATCCCAACTCACAGAGGTTTGCAGATATAGCGGTACAGGGCATGCAAATGGACCGACCTTTGATAAAAAACCCCCCATGGTGTCATTATCATACGATGAGGATAAGGGTTTTCCGAAACAATTTTTCATTCAATAGTTTTGGTTGAACGATTAATAAAAAATGCTCATGTGTAAATCAATGTATCCCAACTCACAGAGGTTTGCAGATATAGCGGTACAGGGCATGCAAATGGACCGACCTTTGATAAAAAATTCCCCACGGTGTCATTATCATACGATGAGGATAAGGGGTTTTCCGAAACAATTTTTCATTCAATAGTTTTGGTTGAACGATTAATAAAAAATGCTCATGTGTAAACCAATGTATCCCAACTCACAGAGGTTTGCAGATATAGCGGTATAGGGCATGCAAATGGACCGACCTTTGATAAAAAACTCCCCATGGTGTCATTATCATACGATGAGGATAAGGGGTTTTCCGAAACAATTTTTCATTCAATAGTTTTGGTTGAACGATTAATAAAAAATGCTCATGTGTAAACCAATGTATCCCAACTCACAGAGGTTTGCAGATATAGCGGTACAGGGCATGCAAATGGACCGACCTTTGATAAAAAATTCCCCACGGTGTCATTATCATACGATGAGGATAAGGGGTTTTCCGAAACAATTTTTCATTCAATAGTTTTGGTTGAACGATTAATAAAAAATGCTCATGTGTAAACCAATGTATCCCAACTCACAGAGGTTTGCAGATATAGCGGTATAGGGCATGCAAATGGACCGACCTTTGATAAAAAACTCCCCATGGTGTCATTATCATACGATGAGGATAAGGGGTTTTCCGAAACAATTTTTCATTCAATAGTTTTGGTTGAACGATTAATAAAAAATGCTCATGTGTAAACCAATGTATCCCAACTCACAGAGGTTTGCAGATATAGCGGTACAGGGCATGCAAATGGACCGACCTTTGATAAAAAATTCCCCACGGTGTCATTATCATACGATGAGGATAAGGGGTTTTCCGAAACAATTTTTCATTCAATAGTTTTGGTTGAACGATTAATAAAAAATGCTCATGTGTAAACCAATGTATCCCAACTCACAGAGGTTTGCAGATATAGCGGTACAGGGCATGCAAATGGACCGACCTTTGATAAAAAACCCCCCATGGTGTCATTATCATACGATGAGGATAAGGGGTTTTCCGAAACAATTTTTCATTCAATAGTTTTGGTTGAACGATTAATAAAAAATGCTCATGTGTAAACCAATGTATCCCAACTCACAGAGGTTTGCAGATATAGCGGTACAGGGCATGCAAATGGACCGACCTCTGATAAAAAATTCCCCACGGTGTCATTATCATACGATGAGGATAAGGGGTTTTCCGAAACAATTTTTCATTCAATAGTTTTGGTTGAACGATTAATAAAAAATGCTCATGTGTAAACCAATGTATCCCAACTCACAGAGGTTTGCAGATATAGCGGTACAGGGCATGCAAATGGACCGACCTTTGATAAAAAACCCCCCATGGTGTCATTATCATACGATGAGGATAAGGGGTTTTCCGAAACAATTTTTCATTCAATAGTTTTGGTTGAACGATTAATAAAAAATGCTCATGTGTAAATCAATGTATCCCAACTCACAGAGGTTTGCAGATATAGCGGTACAGGGCATGCAAATGGACCGACCTTTGATAAAAAATTCCCCACGGTGTCATTATCATACGATGAGGATAAGGGGTTTTCCGAAACAATTTTTCATTCAATAGTTTTGGTTGAACGATTAATAAAAAATGCTCATGTGTAAACCAATGTATCCCAACTCACAGAGGTTTGCAGATATAGCGGTATAGGGCATGCAAATGGACCGACCTTTGATAAAAAATTCCCCACGGTGTCATTATCATACGATGAGGATAAGGGGTTTTCCGAAACAATTTTTCATTCAATAGTTTTGGTTGAACGATTAATAAAAAATGCTCATGTGTAAATCAATGTATCCCAACTCACAGAGGTTTGCAGATATAGCGGTACAGGGCATGCAAATGGACCGACCTCTGATAAAAAATTCCCCACGGTGTCATTATCATACGATGAGGATAAGGGGTTTTCCGAAACAATTTTTCATTCAATAGTTTTGGTTGAACGATTAATAAAAAATGCTCATGTGTAAACCAATGTATCCCAACTCACAGAGGTTTGCAGATATAGCGGTATAGGGCATGCAAATGGACCGACCTTTGATAAAAAATTCCCCATGGTGTCATTATCATACGATGAGGATAAGGGGTTTTCCGAAACAATTTTTCATTCAATAGTTTTGGTTGAACGATTAATAAAAAATGCTCATGTGTAAACCAATGTATCCCAACTCACAGAGGTTTGCAGATATAGCGGTATAGGGCATGCAAATGGACCGACCTTTGATAAAAAATTCCCCACGGTGTCATTATCATACGATGAGGATAAGGGGTTTTCCGAAACAATTTTTCATTCAATAGTTTTGGTTGAACGATTAATAAAAAATGCTCATGTGTAAACCAATGTATCCCAACTCACAGAGGTTTGCAGATATAGCGGTACAGGGCATGCAAATGGACCGACCTTTGATAAAAACCCCCCATGGTGTCATTATCATACGATGAGGATAAGGGGTTTTCCGAAACAATTTTTCATTCAATAGTTTTGGTTGAACGATTAATAAAAAATGCTCATGTGTAAATCAATGTATCCCAACTCACAGAGGTTTGCAGATATAGCGGTACAGGGCATGCAAATGGACCGACCTTTGATAAAAAATTCCCCACGGTGTCATTATCATACGATGAGGATAAGGGGTTTTCCGAAACAATTTTTCATTCAATAGTTTTGGTTGAACGATTAATAAAAAATGTTCATGTGTTAACCAATGTATGCCAACTCACAGAGGTTTGCAGATATAGCGGTATAGGGCATACAAATGGACCGACCTTTGATAAAAAATTCCCCACGGTGTCATTATCATACGATGAGGATAAGGGGTTTTCCGAAACAATTTTTCATTCAATAGTTTTGGTTGAACGATTAATAAAAAATGTTCATGTGTTAACCAATGTATGCCAACTCACAGAGGTTTGCAGATATAGCGGTACAGGGCATACAAATGGACCGACCTTTGATAAAAAATTCCCCACGGTGTCATTATCATACGATGAGGATAAGGGGTTTTCCGAAACAATTTTTCATTCAATAGTTTTGGTTGAACGATTCATAAAAAATGTTCATGTGTTAACCAATGTATGCCAACTCACAGAGGTTTGCAGATATAGCGGTACAGGGCATACAAATGGACCGACCTTTGATAAAAAATTCCCCACGGTGTCATTATCATACGATGAGGATAAGGGGTTTTCCGAAACAATTTGTCATTCAATAGTTTTGGTTGAACGATTAATAAAAAATGTTCATGTGTTAACCAATGTATGCCAACTCACAGAGGTTTGCAGATATAGCGGTACAGGGCATACAAATGGACCGACCTTTGATAAAAAATTCCCCACGGTGTCATTATCATACGATGAGGATAAGGGGTTTTCCGAAACAATTTTTCATTCAATAGTTTTGGTTGAACGATTAATAAAAAATGTTCATGTGTTAACCAATGTATGCCAACTCACAGAGGTTTGCAGATATAGCGGTACAGGGCATACAAATGGACCGACCTTTGATAAAAAATTCCCCACGGTGTCATTATCATACGATGAGGATAAGGGGTTTTCCGAAACAATTTTTCATTCAATAGTTTTGGTTGAACGATTAATAAAAAATGTTCATGTGTTAACCAATGTATGCCAACTCACAGAGGTTTGCAGATATAGCGGTACAGGGCATACAAATGGACCGACCTTTGATAAAAAATTCCCCACGGTGTCATTATCATACGATGAGGATAAGGGGTTTTCCGAAACAATTTTTCATTCAATAGTTTTGGTTGAACGATTAATAAAAAATGTTCATGTGTTAACCAATGTATGCCAACTCACAGAGGTTTGCAGATATAGCGGTACAGGGCATACAAATGGACCGACCTTTGATAAAAAATTCCCCACGGTGTCATTATCATACGATGAGGATAAGGGGTTTTCCGAAACAATTTTTCATTCAATAGTTTTGGTTGAACGATTAATAAAAAATGTTCATGTGTTAACCAATGTATGCCAACTCACAGAGGTTTGCAGATATAGCGGTACAGGGCATACAAATGGACCGACCTTTGATAAAAAATTCCCCACGGTGTCATTATCATACGATGAGGATAAGGGGTTTTCCGAAACAATTTTTCATTCAATAGTTTTGGTTGAACGATTAATAAAAAATGTTCATGTGTTAACCAATGTATGCCAACTCACAGAGGTTTGCAGATATAGCGGTACAGGGCATACAAATGGACCGACCTTTGATAAAAAATTCCCCACGGTGTCATTATCATACGATGAGGATAAGGGGTTTTCCGAAACAATTTTTCATTCAATAGTTTTGGTTGAACGATTAATAAAAAATGTTCATGTGTTAACCAATGTATGCCAACTCACAGAGGTTTGCAGATATAGCGGTACAGGGCATACAAATGGACCGACCTTTGATAAAAAATTCCCCACGGTGTCATTATCATACGATGAGGATAAGGGGTTTTCCGAAACAATTTTTCATTCAATAGTTTTGGTTGAACGATTAATAAAAAATGTTCATGTGTTAACCAATGTATGCCAACTCACAGAGGTTTGCAGATATAGCGGTATAGGGCATACAAATGGACCGACCTTTGATAAAAAATTCCCCACGGTGTCATTATCATACGATGAGGATAAGGGGTTTTCCGAAACAATTTTTCATTCAATAGTTTTGGTTGAACGATTAATAAAAAATGTTCATGTGTTAACCAATGTATGCCAACTCACAGAGGTTTGCAGATATAGCGGTACAGGGCATACAAATGGACCGACCTTTGATAAAAAATTCCCCACGGTGTCATTATCATACGATGAGGATAAGGGGTTTTCCGAAACAATTTTTCATTCAATAGTTTTGGTTGAACGATTAATAAAAAATGTTCATGTGTTAACCAATGTATGCCAACTCACAGAGGTTTGCAGATATAGCGGTACAGGGCATACAAATGGACCGACCTTTGATAAAAAATTCCCCACGGTGTCATTATCATACGATGAGGATAAGGGGTTTTCCGAAACAATTTTTCATTCAATAGTTTTGGTTGAACGATTAATAAAAAATGTTCATGTGTTAACCAATGTATGCCAACTCACAGAGGTTTGCAGATATAGTGGTACAGGGCATACAAATGGACCGACCTTTGATAAAAAATTCCCCACGGTGTCATTATCATACGATGAGGATAAGGGGTAAGAAGGTTGTAAGAAGTGTGCATGATCGAAATGTGGCAATACATCGACAAATATTGTCAGGCGTACCAAAAAAAATAGCCAAAACCCGTATACACATCGATTTATCTCATCCCGTTCAGTCAAGCCCTGATGATATAACTGTAAACGATTCACAACTAAGTGAATCCGTTTGGAAACATAAAAATAAAGAACCAACGACACCAACAAATAAATATGCTTCATTCTTTAATTTAAAAAACATAAAAGAAATTGGAACACATTCACCACAGGAACGCACAATTGCCACTTTAAAATTATTAAGCCAAACTTCTAAATCCAATAATGAATTCACTACTCCACAGCGCCCTCGTAAAATAATGAAAAAGTCTTTACTGCCCAAAAGCCAATTATATAATGCAACTTATTCATCATTACCAGTGCTTCAAAATGGAAGCCAAACTTGTGATTATTATACAAACACATGTGCCTTTGATTCTCTAATACAGGCATTAGCAGCTGCAATAAATGTTTTGGGTATGACAGATTGTGGTATAAAAGAGGGCAGAGTCAAAATATTAATACAGCATTTACTAAAAAATGCATTAAATCTTTCTTGCAGCATACGAAAAGAGATGCTAATTGAAATTTTTGGTATTCAAAATAATTGTGACTGCAACATCCAAGACGTCGCAGGGTACATTTTAAAAAGTATTCCCAGCCTAACCGTTGAGCTAAAATGCCAATATTGTGATACATTTGTCGAAGAAGAAAGAAACTTTCTTCTAATAAATACAGCTTTATTATTGGATGTTGGCTATTCGAATTTAAGCCAATGTATAGAACAAGTTCCATCCCAGGACTGCCCTGTTTGCAAAAATAAAATGAACCCTCGAAATCAGAGACTTGGAAAAATAATAAGCATATATAGTGAATACCCTACTGAAAACAGCCCGATAGTAACAATAAATCAGATCGAACCCACTCTTAAATTTGATGAAACTATTTATAATTTGACAGGAATTGTTAGCTATGAACAGTTTGGTCATATTAATTATTCTAGTTCAGGGCATTTTGTCAGTTACTGCAAGAACAAACAGAAGTGGGGGCGGTACGATGATTTAAAAAAGTATGTTGCTACCGTTAGAAATCCAAACACAACTCGAATTAATCCACACATGATTGTTTACACTACATCCCAAGCATAGTTCATTGGACTGATTGCACTTTATTCGTTAATTAAATCATCATTGTGGTTGGGGTGTTGCACACCCCAAAAAATTGTGTATAACGACATTAGGATATAACGGAGCACTTTCATCGGCCCCTTGGTGGTCGTTATTGGTGAAATCTACTGTATACAGTGAAACTTTGGTATAACAAACACTCAAGGGATTGTCGTAAAGCTTGTTATAAGCATGTTTATTATAGCCGAGTGTTAAAACCGAAGGTTCACATATTCGAAGTATTTTCAAAAATTTTATTTTAACCGGAGGTTTGTTACAAACGTGGTTTGTTATAGCGGAATTTGACTGATATGGAGAAAAATACATGAAATCGCATTATCCTTTATATGGGACCGGAAGTCATGTTTGAATTTTATGATTTTTATATTTTGAATGTGTAGCACTGACTAAAATGAACAGCTTATGGAACATCACTTTTTTGTTGTTGATGTTTTTAAGATAAAGGGTGTCAAATATTTAAAAATTCAATGCACTTGGTTGGTAGTGTATTTATTGCTATAGAAAAAAACTAATTGTCCGAAAATTATAAAATTGGGCTCATTTTAAGATAAATGAATGTTGGAGGATTACAAAATAATTATAAAAATGGGGCCATCTTTAATTTCATCTTTTTCAAAATAGCTCTCAAAACTCTCTTTTCCAATTTTCTCAAATTTGCATACATTTGTTTTTGTATCTTTTCCTTATTTGGTTCTATAAAACATACTAAAATATCAGCGCTATTCATCTCGATTCGTTTTCTTTCAAAATACGTTTAAGTATAAAAAATGTGTAGATTGTCATGACTAAACGTATTTTGTAGAAAAACGAAAAGAGATGTTGCAAATGAAATTGAAAAGGAAAGTTTCGACAGCCATTTTAAAAAAAAAGAAATTAAAGATAGTATTATTTTTATAATTATTTTATAATCTCTATTCAGGGGAAGTGGCAGATTCAATGGACCAGAAAATTTATTTTGCAAATATCTAAAAAAAATCGTAATAGAAAATCATGTTTTGGCCACACCTCCATTGTTTCATTGATATTTTTTACACATTTTTTTGGTTTTTGTTACATCGCTTTTTCCATACGTACCTACAATTGTAAAACGTTACATTTTTAAAAATTGGAATTTAAAAAACATGACAGACCTCGTGACAAAATATAACTCGTATAATTTACGTACGATTTATTCTCTATTATACCAAATAGCACGAACCTCATCGATTATCTGATATAGTGACTATAAAGTGGTAAAGGGCTTTCATTGAGAAATTCATATCACCGCAGTGCCAATTTGATCTGAGCCGACTCACAGAGGTTTGCAGATATAGCGGTACAGGGCATGCAAATGGATCGACCCCACGGTGTCATTACCATACGATGAGGATAAGGAGTTTTCCGAAACAATTTTTCATTCAATAGTTTTGGTTGAACGATTAATAAAAAGTGCTCATGTGTTAACCAATGTATCCCAACTCACAGATGTTTGCAGATATAGCGGTACGGGGCATGCAAATGGACCGACTTTTGATAAAAAATCCCTCATAGTGTTATTATCATACGATGAGGATAAGAAGTTTTCTGGGGTATTGGGTTTAATTAAAAGATGATTTGTGGTAAGACTCATTATACACGACACCATTGTACCAAATAGCATGAACTCAGAGATTGGCTCATATAGTGACTATATAGTTTAAGTGCATACATTGTGAAATTAAAATCACTCAGTACCATTTTGATATTAGCCGTACGGCTCTTGCAAATTTTTTTTGAAAATTGACAAACCGACGAATTTCGCCTGGAAAACGGACGTTTTTAATTATTAATTAATTACTAATTAATATTAATTATAATCCCTATTAACAGGCTCTCTGTTCAGAGGGAAATGGACACCATTGGATTGGGCGCTCCATATGAATGGTTGTGTTGTATGAACGAGGATCCCTATAAACGGGCTCTCCTGCATGAATGATTATGTGAAGGCTGGAGAACGAAGATATAGGGAAATCTGTCCATGCGAAATTCGTCGATTTGTTAATTTTCAAAAATTTGTTGCAAGAGCCGTACGGCTAATATCAAAATGGTACTGAGTGATTTTAATTTTTATTAAGCATTTTATTGAGCATTTTTTATTAATCGTTCAACCAAAACTATTGAATGAAAAATTGTTTCGGAAAACCCCTTATCCTCATCGTATGATAATGACACCGTGGGGAATTTTTTATCAAAGGCCGGTCCATTTGCATGCCCTGTACCGCTATATCTGCAAACCTCTGTGAGTTGGGATACATTGGTTTACACATGAGCATTTTTTATTAATCGTTCAACCAAAACTATTGAATGAAAAATTGTTTCGGAAAACCCCTTATCCTCATCGTATGATAATGACACCGTGGGGAATTTTTTATCAGAGGTCGGTCCATTTGCATGCCCTGTACCGCTATATCTGCAAACCTCTGTGAGTTGGGATACATTGATTTACACATGAGCATTTTTTATTAATCGTTCAACCAAAACTATTGAATGAAAAATTGTTTCGGAAAACCCCTTATCCTCATCGTATGATAATGACACCGTGGGGAATTTTTTATCAAAGGTCGGTCCATTTGCATGCCCTGTACCGCTATATCTGCAAACCTCTGTGAGTTGGGATACATTGATTTACACATGAGCATTTTTTATTAATCGTTCAACCAAAACTATTGAATGAAAAATTGTTTCGGAAAATCCCTTATCCTCATCGTATGATAATGACACCATGGGGGGTTTTTTATCAAAGGTCGGTCCATTTGCATGCCCTGTACCGCTATATCTGCAAACCTCTGTGAGTTGGGATACATTGGTTTACACATGAGCATTTTTTATTAATCGTTCAACCAAAACTATTGAATGAAAAATTGTTTCGGAAAACCCCTTATCCTCATCGTATGATAATGACACCATGGGGAGTTTTTTATCAAAGGTCGGTCCATTTGCATGCCCTATACCGCTATATCTGCAAACCTCTGTGAGTTGGGATACATTGGTTTACACATGAGCATTTTTTATTAATCGTTCAACCAAAACTATTGAATGAAAAATTGTTTCGGAAAACCCCTTATCCTCATCGTATGATAATGACACCGTGGGGAATTTTTTATCAAAGGTCGGTCCATTTGCATGCCCTGTACCGCTATATCTGCAAACCTCTGTGAGTTGGGATACATTGGTTTACACATGAGCATTTTTTATTAATCGTTCAACCAAAACTATTGAATGAAAAATTGTTTCGGAAAACCCCTTATCCTCATCGTATGATAATGACACCGTGGGGAATTTTTTATCAAAGGCCGGTCCATTTGCATGCCCTGTACCGCTATATCTGCAAACCTCTGTGAGTTGGGATACATTGGTTTACACATGAGCATTTTTTATTAATCGTTCAACCAAAACTATTGAATGAAAAATTGTTTCGGAAAACCCCTTATCCTCATCGTATGATAATGACACCGTGGGGAATTTTTTATCAGAGGTCGGTCCATTTGCATGCCCTGTACCGCTATATCTGCAAACCTCTGTGAGTTGGGATACATTGATTTACACATGAGCATTTTTTATTAATCGTTCAACCAAAACTATTGAATGAAAAATTGTTTCGGAAAACCCCTTATCCTCATCGTATGATAATGACACCGTGGGGAATTTTTTATCAAAGGTCGGTCCATTTGCATGCCCTGTACCGCTATATCTGCAAACCTCTGTGAGTTGGGATACATTGATTTACACATGAGCATTTTTTATTAATCGTTCAACCAAAACTATTGAATGAAAAATTGTTTCGGAAAACCCCTTATCCTCATCGTATGATAATGACACCATGGGGGGTTTTTTATCAAAGGTCGGTCCATTTGCATGCCCTGTACCGCTATATCTGCAAACCTCTGTGAGTTGGGATACATTGGTTTACACATGAGCATTTTTTATTAATCGTTCAACCAAAACTATTGAATGAAAAATTGTTTCGGAAAACCCCTTATCCTCATCGTATGATAATGACACCGTGGGGGGTTTTTTATCATAGGTCGGTCCATTTGCATGCCCTGTACCGCTATATCTGCAAACCTCTGTGAGTTGGGATACATTGGTTTACACATGAGCATTTTTTATTAATCGTTCAACCAAAACTATTGAATGAAAAATTGTTTCGGAAAACCTCTTATCCTCATCGTATGATAATGACACCATGGGGAGTTTTTTATCAAAGGTCGGTCCATTTGCATGCCCTATACCGCTATATCTGCAAACCTCTGTGAGTTGGGATACATTGGTTTACACATGAGCATTTTTTATTAATCGTTCAACCAAAACTATTGAATGAAAAATTGTTTCGGAAAACCCCTTATCCTCATCGTATGATAATGACACCGTGGGGAATTTTTTATCAAAGGTCGGTCCATTTGCATGCCCTGTACCGCTATATCTGCAAACCTCTGTGAGTTGGGATACATTGGTTTACACATGAGCATTTTTTATTAATCGTTCAACCAAAACTATTGAATGAAAAATTGTTTCGGAAAACCCCTTATCCTCATCGTATGATAATGACACCATGGGGAGTTTTTTATCAAAGGTCGGTCCATTTGCATGCCCTATACCGCTATATCTGCAAACCTCTGTGAGTTGGGATACATTGGTTTACACATGAGCATTTTTTATTAATCGTTCAACCAAAACTATTGAATGAAAAATTGTTTCGGAAAACCCCTTATCCTCATCGTATGATAATGACACCGTGGGGAATTTTTTATCAGAGGTCGGTCCATTTGCATGCCCTGTACCGCTATATCTGCAAACCTCTGTGAGTTGGGATACATTGATTTACACATGAGCATTTTTTATTAATCGTTCAACCAAAACTATTGAATGAAAAATTGTTTCGGAAAACCCCTTATCCTCATCGTATGATAATGACACCGTGGGGAATTTTTTATCAAAGGTCGGTCCATTTGCATGCCCTGTACCGCTATATCTGCAAACCTCTGTGAGTTGGGATACATTGATTTACACATGAGCATTTTTTATTAATCGTTCAACCAAAACTATTGAATGAAAAATTGTTTCGGAAAACCCCTTATCCTCATCGTATGATAATGACACCATGGGGGGTTTTTTATCAAAGGTCGGTCCATTTGCATGCCCTGTACCGCTATATCTGCAAACCTCTGTGAGTTGGGATACATTGGTTTACACATGAGCATTTTTTATTAATCGTTCAACCAAAACTATTGAATGAAAAATTGTTTCGGAAAACCCCTTATCCTCATCGTATGATAATGACACCGTGGGGAATTTTTTATCAGAGGTCGGTCCATTTGCATGCCCTGTACCGCTATATCTGCAAACCTCTGTGAGTTGGGATACATTGGTTTACACATGAGCATTTTTTATTAATCGTTCAACCAAAACTATTGAATGAAAAATTGTTTCGGAAAACCCCTTATCCTCATCGTATGATAATGACACCGTGGGGAATTTTTTATCAAAGGTCGGTCCATTTGTATGCCCTGTACCGCTATATCTGCAAACCTCTGTGAGTTGGCATACATTGGTTAACACATGAACATTTTTTATTAATCGTTCAACCAAAACTATTGAATGAAAAATTGTTTCGGAAAACCCCTTATCCTCATCGTATGATAATGACACCGTGGGGAATTTTTTATCAAAGGTCGGTCCATTTGTATGCCCTATACCGCTATATCTGCAAACCTCTGTGAGTTGGCATACATTGGTTAACACATGAACATTTTTTATTAATCGTTCAACCAAAACTATTGAATGAAAAATTGTTTCGGAAAACCCCTTATCCTCATCGTATGATAATGACACCGTGGGGAATTTTTTATCAAAGGTCGGTCCATTTGTATGCCCTATACCGCTATATCTGCAAACCTCTGTGAGTTGGCATACATTGGTTAACACATGAACATTTTTTATTAATCGTTCAACCAAAACTATTGAATGAAAAATTGTTTCGGAAAACCCCTTATCCTCATCGTATGATAATGACACCGTGGGGAATTTTTTATCAAAGGTCGGTCCATTTGTATGCCCTGTACCGCTATATCTGCAAACCTCTGTGAGTTGGCATACATTGGTTAACACATGAACATTTTTTATTAATCGTTCAACCAAAACTATTGAATGAAAAATTGTTTCGGAAAACCCCTTATCCTCATCGTATGATAATGACACCGTGGGGAATTTTTTATCAAAGGTCGGTCCATTTGTATGCCCTGTACCGCTATATCTGCAAACCTCTGTGAGTTGGCATACATTGGTTAACACATGAACATTTTTTATTAATCGTTCAACCAAAACTATTGAATGAAAAATTGTTTCGGAAAACCCCTTATCCTCATCGTATGATAATGACACCGTGGGGAATTTTTTATCAAAGGTCGGTCCATTTGTATGCCCTGTACCGCTATATCTGCAAACCTCTGTGAGTTGGCATACATTAATTGGTTAACACATGAACATTTTTTATTAATCGTTCAACCAAAACTATTGAATGAAAAATTGTTTCGGAAAACCCCTTATCCTCATCGTATGATAATGACACCGTGGGGAATTTTTTATCAAAGGTCGGTCCATTTGTATGCCCTATACCGCTATATCTGCAAACCTCTGTGAGTTGGCATACATTGGTTAACACATGAACATTTTTTATTAATCGTTCAACCAAAACTATTGAATGAAAAATTGTTTCGGAAAACCCCTTATCCTCATCGTATGATAATGACACCGTGGGGAATTTTTTATCAAAGGTCGGTCCATTTGTATGCCCTGTACCGCTATATCTGCAAACCTCTGTGAGTTGGCATACATTAATTGGTTAACACATGAACATTTTTTATTAATCGTTCAACCAAAACTATTGAATGAAAAATTGTTTCGGAAAACCCCTTATCCTCATCGTATGATAATGACACCGTGGGGAATTTTTTATCAAAGGTCGGTCCATTTGTATGCCCTGTACCGCTATATCTGCAAACCTCTGTGAGTTGGCATACATTGGTTAACACATGAACATTTTTTATTAATCGTTCAACCAAAACTATTGAATGAAAAATTGTTTCGGAAAACCCCTTATCCTCATCGTATGATAATGACACCGTGGGGAATTTTTTATCAAAGGTCGGTCCATTTGTATGCCCTGTACCGCTATATCTGCAAACCTCTGTGAGTTGGCATACATTGGTTAACACATGAACATTTTTTATTAATCGTTCAACCAAAACTATTGAATGAAAAATTGTTTCGGAAAACCCCTTATCCTCATCGTATGATAATGACACCGTGGGGAATTTTTTATCAAAGGTCGGTCCATTTGTATGCCCTGTACCGCTATATCTGCAAACCTCTGTGAGTTGGCATACATTGGTTAACACATGAACATTTTTTATTAATCGTTCAACCAAAACTATTGAATGAAAAATTGTTTCGGAAAACCCCTTATCCTCATCGTATGATAATGACACCGTGGGGAATTTTTTATCAAAGGTCGGTCCATTTGTATGCCCTGTACCGCTATATCTGCAAACCTCTGTGAGTTGGCATACATTGGTTAACACATGAACATTTTTTATTAATCGTTCAACCAAAACTATTGAATGAAAAATTGTTTCGGAAAACCCCTTATCCTCATCGTATGATAATGACACCGTGGGGAATTTTTTATCAAAGGTCGGTCCATTTGTATGCCCTGTACCGCTATATCTGCAAACCTCTGTGAGTTGGCATACATTAATTGGTTAACACATGAACATTTTTTATTAATCGTTCAACCAAAACTATTGAATGAAAAATTGTTTCGGAAAACCCCTTATCCTCATCGTATGATAATGACACCGTGGGGAATTTTTTATCAAAGGTCGGTCCATTTGTATGCCCTGTACCGCTATATCTGCAAACCTCTGTGAGTTGGCATACATTGGTTAACACATGAACATTTTTTATTAATCGTTCAACCAAAACTATTGAATGAAAAATTGTTTCGGAAAACCCCTTATCCTCATCGTATGATAATGACACCGTGGGGAATTTTTTATCAAAGGTCGGTCCATTTGTATGCCCTGTACCGCTATATCTGCAAACCTCTGTGAGTTGGCATACATTGGTTAACACATGAACATTTTTTATTAATCGTTCAACCAAAACTATTGAATGAAAAATTGTTTCGGAAAACCCCTTATCCTCATCGTATGATAATGACACCGTGGGGAATTTTTTATCAAAGGTCGGTCCATTTGTATGCCCTGTACCGCTATATCTGCAAACCTCTGTGAGTTGGCATACATTGGTTAACACATGAACATTTTTTATTAATCGTTAAACCAAAACTATTGAATGAAAAATTGTTTCGGAAAACCCCTTATCCTCATCGTATGATAATGACACCGTGGGGAATTTTTTATCAAAGGTCGGTCCATTTGTATGCCCTGTACCGCTATATCTGCAAACCTCTGTGAGTTGGCATACATTGGTTAACACATGAACATTTTTTATTAATCGTTCAACCAAAACTATTGAATGAAAAATTGTTTCGGAAAACCCCTTATCCTCATCGTATGATAATGACACCGTGGGGAATTTTTTATCAAAGGTCGGTCCATTTGTATGCCCTGTACCGCTATATCTGCAAACCTCTGTGAGTTGGCATACATTGGTTAACACATGAACATTTTTTATTAATCGTTCAACCAAAACTATTGAATGAAAAATTGTTTCGGAAAACCCCTTATCCTCATCGTATGATAATGACACCGTGGGGAATTTTTTATCAAAGGTCGGTCCATTTGTATGCCCTGTACCGCTATATCTGCAAACCTCTGTGAGTTGGCATACATTGGTTAACACATGAACATTTTTTATTAATCGTTCAACCAAAACTATTGAATGAAAAATTGTTTCGGAAAACCCCTTATCCTCATCGTATGATAATGACACCGTGGGGAATTTTTTATCAAAGGCCGGTCCATTTGTATGCCCTGTACCGCTATATCTGCAAACCTCTGTGAGTTGGGATACATTGGTTTACACATGAGCATTTTTTATTAATCGTTCAACCAAAACTATTGAATGAAAAATTGTTTCGGAAAACCCCTTATCCTCATCGTATGATAATGACACCGTGGGGAATTTTTTATCAGAGGTCGGTCCATTTGCATGCCCTGTACCGCTATATCTGCAAACCTCTGTGAGTTGGGATACATTGGTTTACACATGAGCATTTTTTATTAATCGTTCAACCAAAACTATTGAATGAAAAATTGTTTCGGAAAACCCCTTATCCTCATCGTATGATAATGACACCATGGGGGGTTTTTTATCAAAGGTCGGTCCATTTGCATGCCCTGTACCGCTATATCTGCAAACCTCTGTGAGTTGGGATACATTGGTTTACACATGAGCATTTTTTATTAATCGTTCAACCAAAACTATTGAATGAAAAATTGTTTCGGAAAACCCCTTATCCTCATCGTATGATAATGACACCGTGGGGAATTTTTTATCAGAGGTCGGTCCATTTGTATGCCCTGTACCGCTATATCTGCAAACCTCTGTGAGTTGGGATACATTGGTTTACACATGAGCATTTTTTATTAATCGTTCAACCAAAACTATTGAATGAAAAATTGTTTCGGAAAACCCCTTATCCTCATCGTATGATAATGACACCGTGGGGAATTTTTTATCAAAGGTCGGTCCATTTGTATGCCCTGTACCGCTATATCTGCAAACCTCTGTGAGTTGGCATACATTGGTTAACACATGAACATTTTTTATTAATCGTTCAACCAAAACTATTGAATGAAAAATTGTTTCGGAAAACCCCTTATCCTCATCGTATGATAATGACACCGTGGGGAATTTTTTATCAAAGGTCGGTCCATTTGTATGCCCTATACCGCTATATCTGCAAACCTCTGTGAGTTGGCATACATTGGTTAACACATGAACATTTTTTATTAATCGTTCAACCAAAACTATTGAATGAAAAATTGTTTCGGAAAACCCCTTATCCTCATCGTATGATAATGACACCGTGGGGAATTTTTTATCAAAGGTCGGTCCATTTGTATGCCCTATACCGCTATATCTGCAAACCTCTGTGAGTTGGCATACATTGGTTAACACATGAACATTTTTTATTAATCGTTCAACCAAAACTATTGAATGAAAAATTGTTTCGGAAAACCCCTTATCCTCATCGTATGATAATGACACCGTGGGGAATTTTTTATCAAAGGTCGGTCCATTTGTATGCCCTGTACCGCTATATCTGCAAACCTCTGTGAGTTGGCATACATTGGTTAACACATGAACATTTTTTATTAATCGTTCAACCAAAACTATTGAATGAAAAATTGTTTCGGAAAACCCCTTATCCTCATCGTATGATAATGACACCGTGGGGAATTTTTTATCAAAGGTCGGTCCATTTGTATGCCCTGTACCGCTATATCTGCAAACCTCTGTGAGTTGGCATACATTAATTGGTTAACACATGAACATTTTTTATTAATCGTTCAACCAAAACTATTGAATGAAAAATTGTTTCGGAAAACCCCTTATCCTCATCGTATGATAATGACACCGTGGGGAATTTTTTATCAAAGGTCGGTCCATTTGTATGCCCTATACCGCTATATCTGCAAACCTCTGTGAGTTGGCATACATTGGTTAACACATGAACATTTTTTATTAATCGTTCAACCAAAACTATTGAATGAAAAATTGTTTCGGAAAACCCCTTATCCTCATCGTATGATAATGACACCGTGGGGAATTTTTTATCAAAGGTCGGTCCATTTGTATGCCCTATACCGCTATATCTGCAAACCTCTGTGAGTTGGCATACATTGGTTAACACATGAACATTTTTTATTAATCGTTCAACCAAAACTATTGAATGAAAAATTGTTTCGGAAAACCCCTTATCCTCATCGTATGATAATGACACCGTGGGGAATTTTTTATCAAAGGTCGGTCCATTTGTATGCCCTATACCGCTATATCTGCAAACCTCTGTGAGTTGGCATACATTGGTTAACACATGAACATTTTTTATTAATCGTTCAACCAAAACTATTGAATGAAAAATTGTTTCGGAAAACCCCTTATCCTCATCGTATGATAATGACACCGTGGGGAATTTTTTATCAAAGGTCGGTCCATTTGTATGCCCTATACCGCTATATCTGCAAACCTCTGTGAGTTGGCATACATTGGTTAACACATGAACATTTTTTATTAATCGTTCAACCAAAACTATTGAATGAAAAATTGTTTCGGAAAACCCCTTATCCTCATCGTATGATAATGACACCGTGGGGAATTTTTTATCAAAGGTCGGTCCATTTGTATGCCCTGTACCGCTATATCTGCAAACCTCTGTGAGTTGGCATACATTGGTTAACACATGAACATTTTTTATTAATCGTTCAACCAAAACTATTGAATGAAAAATTGTTTCGGAAAACCCCTTATCCTCATCGTATGATAATGACACCGTGGGGAATTTTTTATCAAAGGTCGGTCCATTTGTATGCCCTGTACCGCTATATCTGCAAACCTCTGTGAGTTGGCATACATTGGTTAACACATGAACATTTTTTATTAATCGTTCAACCAAAACTATTGAATGAAAAATTGTTTCGGAAAACCCCTTATCCTCATCGTATGATAATGACACCGTGGGGAATTTTTTATCAAAGGCCGGTCCATTTGTATGCCCTGTACCGCTATATCTGCAAACCTCTGTGAGTTGGGATACATTGGTTTACACATGAGCATTTTTTATTAATCGTTCAACCAAAACTATTGAATGAAAAATTGTTTCGGAAAACCCCTTATCCTCATCGTATGATAATGACACCGTGGGGAATTTTTTATCAGAGGTCGGTCCATTTGCATGCCCTGTACCGCTATATCTGCAAACCTCTGTGAGTTGGGATACATTGGTTTACACATGAGCATTTTTTATTAATCGTTCAACCAAAACTATTGAATGAAAAATTGTTTCGGAAAACCCCTTATCCTCATCGTATGATAATGACACCATGGGGGGTTTTTTATCAAAGGTCGGTCCATTTGCATGCCCTGTACCGCTATATCTGCAAACCTCTGTGAGTTGGGATACATTGGTTTACACATGAGCATTTTTTATTAATCGTTCAACCAAAACTATTGAATGAAAAATTGTTTCGGAAAACCCCTTATCCTCATCGTATGATAATGACACCGTGGGGAATTTTTTATCAGAGGTCGGTCCATTTGCATGCCCTGTACCGCTATATCTGCAAACCTCTGTGAGTTGGGATACATTGGTTTACACATGAGCATTTTTTATTAATCGTTCAACCAAAACTATTGAATGAAAAATTGTTTCGGAAAACCCCTTATCCTCATCGTATGATAATGACACCGTGGGGAATTTTTTATCAAAGGTCGGTCCATTTGTATGCCCTATACCGCTATATCTGCAAACCTCTGTGAGTTGGCATACATTGGTTAACACATGAACATTTTTTATTAATCGTTCAACCAAAACTATTGAATGAAAAATTGTTTCGGAAAACCCCTTATCCTCATCGTATGATAATGACACCGTGGGGAATTTTTTATCAAAGGTCGGTCCATTTGTATGCCCTATACCGCTATATCTGCAAACCTCTGTGAGTTGGCATACATTGGTTAACACATGAACATTTTTTATTAATCGTTCAACCAAAACTATTGAATGAAAAATTGTTTCGGAAAACCCCTTATCCTCATCGTATGATAATGACACCGTGGGGAATTTTTTATCAAAGGTCGGTCCATTTGTATGCCCTGTACCGCTATATCTGCAAACCTCTGTGAGTTGGCATACATTGGTTAACACATGAACATTTTTTATTAATCGTTCAACCAAAACTATTGAATGAAAAATTGTTTCGGAAAACCCCTTATCCTCATCGTATGATAATGACACCGTGGGGAATTTTTTATCAAAGGTCGGTCCATTTGTATGCCCTGTACCGCTATATCTGCAAACCTCTGTGAGTTGGCATACATTGGTTAACACATGAACATTTTTTATTAATCGTTCAACCAAAACTATTGAATGAAAAATTGTTTCGGAAAACCCCTTATCCTCATCGTATGATAATGACACCGTGGGGAATTTTTTATCAAAGGCCGGTCCATTTGTATGCCCTGTACCGCTATATCTGCAAACCTCTGTGAGTTGGGATACATTGGTTTACACATGAGCATTTTTTATTAATCGTTCAACCAAAACTATTGAATGAAAAATTGTTTCGGAAAACCCCTTATCCTCATCGTATGATAATGACACCGTGGGGAATTTTTTATCAGAGGTCGGTCCATTTGCATGCCCTGTACCGCTATATCTGCAAACCTCTGTGAGTTGGGATACATTGGTTTACACATGAGCATTTTTTATTAATCGTTCAACCAAAACTATTGAATGAAAAATTGTTTCGGAAAACCCCTTATCCTCATCGTATGATAATGACACCATGGGGGGTTTTTTATCAAAGGTCGGTCCATTTGCATGCCCTGTACCGCTATATCTGCAAACCTCTGTGAGTTGGGATACATTGGTTTACACATGAGCATTTTTTATTAATCGTTCAACCAAAACTATTGAATGAAAAATTGTTTCGGAAAACCCCTTATCCTCATCGTATGATAATGACACCGTGGGGAATTTTTTATCAAAGGTCGGTCCATTTGTATGCCCACAGGGCATACAAATGGACCGACCTTTGATAAAAAATTCCCCACGGCTATTTACCCAAATATTAATATGCACCAGCTATCCTGAGGGAAACTTCGGAGGGAACCAGCTACTAGATGGTTCGATTGGTCTTTCGCCCCTATACCCAATTCTGACAATCGATTTGCACGTCAGAACTGCTACGATCCTCCATCAGGGTTTCCCCTGACTTCGACCTGATCAGGTATAGTTCACCATCTTTCGGGTCACAGTGTATATGCTTA